>VXBI01004283.1:772-27913 GCA_013397375.1 Toxostoma redivivum
AAAAAAAAAAAGGGGAGATAAAACTAGAATGTCACAAACTTCAGTGTCTTTGTAGATATGCATCATATAAATATTGTCAATAAAGTAGCTGGAATAGAATTCAGTTCAGTGGATATCTGACAAATTTTTCCAGTGAGAACCACGAGCTACCCAAGCTGGGTGTGTCCAGTATTTATACCAGAGTCCTCCAAAGATCTCTCAGAAACCGAATATGAGTCAGCAGTCCTACATCTTCCTCAATGACTTCACTGGTGCTGCAGTGTGATGATGAGTTGCTTGATGTCCTGTCTAAAATATGACAAAACCAAGTTCCTAATGATCTCTAAATTCTCTATGTTAGTGTACTTGTACTGCAGATGCTCCTTTTGATGTTGTCTATATTTCTAAGTAGTTGAATGAATCCTGGTTTGGAGTTTCAGTTTCCCCTACTATTTTATCAACTCCTTATTAATATTTTTGTCCTAATTTATTTAATTCACAATACCTGGTATAGACAATTTTGTGTGTGTGTAGAGTTTTCGCTTCTGCTTTTGTTTTGAAAAATATAAATAACTGTTTTTTTATTCAATCCTGAATGTGTTAACACAGTAACAATGGAAGGGCAGCCCAATTTCCATTATAATAGTAACTTCAAAGATGGATCAGAGCATAAATTTTGCTCCTATACAGAACAAAACTATGGATATACAGGAAAAGAATACTAAGGTAATATAATTTTTATAAACCTACTCACAGTTCCAGTTCTTATTCTAACATATAAGTTTCTCTCTATTTCTTTCTCTTCCTTTCAAATATATATTGCTAAAGAAGTTAAATAGTTACTGAACTAGAAGGCAGTAAATTTAGATTGCAAAAGAAGATATGAGAAAAAAATAGCATGGCTTCAGATAAAGGACTGCTTTGAAGTTGACATATGTTCACAAAAAATAATTTCACATGCTTCTGTATCCTTACAAAGTCTTCATCCCAGATAAACTAGGTAGTGTCATAGACTGGTTAAGTGAAATCATGCCTCAAAATTTTACCAATGCCTTTAATATGATTATTCTACTCAATATCTGAGATAGTCATATTTCTTTGACTGTACAGGGAGTGTTTCAGTTCAGTTTCTCAAATTTAAAGGCAATGATCCAATTGTTATCGCTTAACATAAGCACACAATTAAAACAGTTTGGAGGTTATGCTACCTCTATGAATGCTGGAAATTGTGCAGCAATACAAAGCTCACTTTATTCACTTATATTTCTTTTTATATAATTTTGATCTTAGCTAAACAAACTTATTTTTCACTGTGTCTCCTGATCATGCTGTCTTGAAAGTCTAGTTTTCCTTATATCTGTGTCTGGACTGTGATATTCCTGGCTATATTTCAGGCTAACTCCTCCATATTCAAATTACATCACTTTCCTGGTATCCTTCAGCAGGGATTTAGAATAAAGTACAGAAAACACATCTGTCCTTTTAAAAGGGGAAGGAGATTTTGATAATCATTAAACTACATAGTCATGTAGATCCAAGAAGGAGTCTGGAATGAAAACAAAGTCATAATACTCCCAAAATGCATGGATTGTCTATATTGGAATGAGAGCAGCCAGCATGGGGCAATCAAAGGAAGTTGTGCCTAAATAACCAGATTTCTTCCCATGATGGCTATGTGGTCAGAGCAAGGGCAATCTTTTGAAGGGTTTTCAATAAGGGTATTTATTTGGGATAAGAATTTCTTGGAATTACATTATTAAATTAAAAAGTCAATTATTTGTATATTTGGTGACATTTATTTGGTTTGGCAGTCTTGTTATTTTCTTGGTTAAAATATTTTCTTCAGGATGTTCAGACAGCTGAAGACAAATCTTAAGCTATTTTGCAGTCATCACTGTAAAGTTACCTAGACCACAAAATTATCATGACAGCACAGAAATAGTCATTAAACTTGAAACTCAGACAGACATAGCAGACACTGCTGAAATTAATACATAAACCAGAAGTAATATGAAGTACCAAAAAAGGTAATAAGGAAGAAGAAAATAAAGACAGAACATGTTTTCTTATTATTTTCATTCCATGATTTTGAATGCAATTGCCCTACAAACACATATATATAAAATGCTAACACATTTTGCCCTTAATTTATCAGAACTGTTTAACATAACTTTACACACTGGCTTATTATTGTATGCATTATTTTTAACTGAATATAAATACTCCAGCCTCATGGGAAAAAAAAACAACAACAAAACCAAAAAGCACCCAGAGCATTCTCTTATATATTCACATCTATGTTTTGTTATGAAGCTGTTTCAAGTGGCTACCCCAGTTGCATTATTTAGAGGCTTGTCTTGCTTCACAGAGTTCTTATGAACAAATCTAGATTCTTTTGATTTGCATGAAATGTACCATTAGTCCTTCACTGAACAGTCTGAAGAACTGAATCGATTCATAGCAAAACAAAGTCTTTCACTGAGTGTAAAACATGCATGTGAACTATAGACAACTGTCTGTGTACCACAGCTGCCAGCTATGCTTCCAGGCAACAGTTGCTGGTCCCTATGCACAGAAGGTAGAACAAGATCTAGAAGAAGGTTGGCTCAGACATGAGGGCAGACCTCTGTCATGTCCATTCAATGACTCTTTCATCTTCTTGCCTCACAGACATGTTGTGTGTGTAGGATTCAAGCTGAAGTGGGGAAAAACAATTCTGCAGAAGGGTCCCAAGTGTTTGATGATGACAGGGGCCTTTTCCACCCTGCCACAACCTTAGAAACCTAAAATTGACTTTATCATTCAGAGTCCCTTCTTGCCATCTGCAAAATTGTCACAGAAGTAGGAAAATTACTTTTCCATAAAGTAATTATCTATTTTTATTCTCATACAAAAGGCAGTTTAAGATGAACAGTATAAGTTCAACTGTGGTATTGTCCAAGAATCAATTATTCTCCTAACAGTGACTTCTTCATACGGGTGTTGTTGACCAGGTCAAAATGAGGAGTGGGCTCAGGGAACAAATAAGAATATTGTTTTCTCTGTGTGATGGACATTACATGGCTGATGGCAGTAAAACACAGTAGATTCATCTGGATATCCTTTCTTGTCATGCAGGTGAGGAAGTACATGTACTGGAAAACCAACCTTCGATTGCTTTGAATCACATGCATGATAAGGACATTTCGTGCTCTTTGTTCTAATTGCCTCTGTACCCATGCATCACAGAAAATAACTGAAGAGTCAGGATACCTTGGTATTGTCTACTATCTTGTTTAGATGGGAAAAAATATTAATGACCTAGAAAACAGCTGAGGTAAAGCATGACTCAATAGTTATCTGATGGAAATTTGTCTTGTTTAATTTTTATTTTCTAACGCTGTCCTAATTGATTTAGCATAAACAACAGATTTATTTCCCATGTACAGTCATAACAGACACAAATATATCTTCAAATACTGATATATAGAGCATTTATGGATAAGGTAAGCATAAAAATCAACTCTTCAAAGGTTCTTTTCTGTCTTTCTCCAGCTAAGAAGCTCTCTCCTTAGGGTATGTCTTTAAAGTACTTCAGAAGTAGATAAACTGATAGTGAAACTCTCTTTTGGTTAAGCATTTAATATAATATAAATATAAAGCTTCTGTCACTTTAGTCACAATGATTCTTGATTAAAAATTTTGTCAATCATAAAGTTAAAATCCATAAAGAAATCTCAGGATAAATGTTCTTAATTATTTGCTTTTTTTCCTCATTCAAAATAGAATTAGAATTTATATTTTTTGCATTTTACATCACTAGATTTTTTCTCTTACACATGATTGGGAAAATTTATGAAGGCTAAATTCAACCAGACTGCTGTTCTGTAAGATTCTGCAGTACAATAATACATTTCAAGACAACAGATACATATTTGCTTTCATTAAGGGTAGTTTAAAAGTTGGGGCTTCAAGCAATCTATCACTTAGTTGAATAAATGATATTGGTTTAATATCCGAAGGTACTGGTAATTTTGTTCTGGGAAATTAATCCTCTGTGTCTGAAGTTTGAGTTCTAATTGTAATTCTTCTATGTGGGTTGAGATTTGGACTAAAATGACATTTTATACTGATACTACAAACTCTCAGCTAATAGTGATGAGGTAAAGAAAAGTGTGATTCTCCTGAGAGGAAATTTGCTTCACAAATCTTAGGGGAACTTTGGACTTGCAGTGTGCTGACAAGATCAAGGCAGAATTTCATCTGGAGTTTGGACACCAAGGTAACAGATTTATCTGTTGGGAAGTGGGACTGACAAGTTCAGGTTCCATTGATTGGATTCCTTTATTTACTTTGTCGGATGGCAAGAAATAGTCACGGCTATTTTCACTGCTAAGAAGATGTTGAAAAAGCCAGGACAGCTTGTGCTGTTTGTAGAGGTTGTTGATGACATTAAGGAAGTCCCTAGTAGTCAAATGGCCTTGGATCTGAAGTGTTAACCAGAAAAAAACAGTAAGTTACATACATTACTGTACAGTGTTTAGACACATAGAGTCATAGAATCAAAATCATGATGTATTCTGCAAAGAAGAGGAGGAAAAAAAATCCAATAACTGAAAGCTACAGGAAGGAAATTAAATGAATCTGTTTAAACTATCAGAGAAGTCAGTCTGACACATTAACAAGCTATGTGAGGGCAATCTTTGACAAGTGACTGAGTTGACAACAGCACAGAAGAATTTCACCAGCTATTTGCTTCACCCTTTGCCATGCCATCCATTTAGCAGAATTATATCTTACACATCAAGATGGGTATTGAGTAAACTGGCACTTAAAGACTAAGAAGATGAGAAATAAGAGTGTACAACTTGTAAGTCCACTGTCTACAAGCAGTTATCTGTGCTATGGAAGGGCAAGGTGCAGTTTTATCTGCAAACTCACAGGGAAGGCTCCTGTGGCCTTTTCCTTACAGGCAAAGTGTCTCACTCCAATTTTTTTTATTTTTTTATTTTTATTTCACAGGGAGAGCGGGTTGAATGTTCACTGCTGTCATCCTCCCATTTGATGTCAGGAGCTAGTGTCTATTAAATTGGCATTAAATTTAACTTTATACAGAAGACTGTATTAAAAAAAAGATAGTTATGCTCAGGTCAGAAGTATATAGAAATAAAAGCATTCATTTCCATCAGTAAAACTTAGTTCTAACTTAGACATCTAAATCTGACAACATCAGAACTTAGATGGGCTTTTTCAACAGGAGTAAATTCATAGAATCATAGAAAAGTTTGTGTGGGAAAAAACAGTAAAAATTCTAATCTCCCTGCCTTGGGCAGAAAATATTCCACCAGACTGGATTGATTAAAGCTCCATCCAGCCTGAACACTTAAAGAGATGGGGCACAACTTCTCTGAGCAACCTTGTTCTAGTTCCTCACAAAGCCCACAGTAAAGATTTGCTTCCTAAAACAATTCTTTCCATTTAAAGCCATTCCTCCTTGCTCCTTGTCCTAGCACTACATGCCCTTGCAAAAAGTCCCTCTCCAGCTTTCTTTTGGGCCCTCTTTAGTGTCCGGTAAAATGAAGGGAGGATGTTTTCCCCAAGGCAGACAGGCTGTAGTAAATTCCATCCTAGAGCTCCACCCCTCAGGAGACCTTCACAACATCAACAATTATATGAGCAACTTACAGTACTTGTTGAAACTCAAAAAGCTGGAATGGCTTCTCTTTTATACATATATTACCAATCTTCCATCTACAGACTAGAGTGCTCACCCCAATAGAGCAGTATTTAGCTTAAAAAGTCTACCTACATACTGCTAAAAAAATACAAAAAAAAAATTTGCTACAACTCTTACTCCATGCTCTTTTTCTCAGCATATCTCGTTGATATGGTTTAAGACTGGCATTCCCCAGTTTAGTGTTTCCACTGAAACACTCCAAACCATGTGCTTGCTCCCTTCCCCCTCCCCCCTGCCCCAATCCATTTGCACTGGAGAGGAGAACTGAAGGCAGAAAAGGTAAGGTTCACATGTTGACATGAAAAGAATTTTATCTTGGCAGCTTTATCTACCTGTCTATTATTGTAGTGCTCTTCAGTAGCCCAGCCCTTGGGTCCATGTGCACCTACATGACACACTTTTTATATCCAGCTTCTCTACCTGGGAAGTGAAAAATATAGATTATACCCTTCATCTGTGACTCAGTGGAGAATCTTAAGTGCCAAAATCTGTGCAAGCAGGCCTGGTTGAAAGGTTTAGGCCAAATTGATAGCAGCATTGATTTGATAACTCGGCAGTTACATGAGCTCTACTACTAAGATTGGACATATAAATGAGACACAGACCCATGTATATATGTTAAGCAGCTACCAGGTACTGGCAATATAAGTATCTAAATTTAATTGCTTTCTAGCAGATGAATACCTGCAATTTCCAAAAAAATTGGGTGATGATAGATATACATACATCTCAAAAGAGATTCTTTCTTACGAAAACATCTAGAAGAATCTGGAAAGAACCTGGCATAATCTATATTTTTCTATTGTCTTGACTCTCTACATACGTAATGTCCCAGAAGTTTGATTAAATGAATGCATATATACATTTTATGTACTGGGAAATGAAAACTTGCTGTGCTTTAAAGACATATAAACATGAATTTCCCTGTTTATTACCAGTTCATTACAGTAAGGACGGATTAATAATTGTATGCAAAAATATATTTCTGTGGAGTAGAAGATTGCATTAACAATTGTATCATACAGATTATTCATAGTATTATGGCATTTCATTTTGTGTATAAAATTATATAAACCAATTCTTGCTATTGTATCTTTGCATGTAGTGAAGTACAATGTTAAATGGCCTCACACCATTTCAGTTGCAAACATTAATTTTTCAATGTCAGATTTATCTTTAGGGACTACTTTTAATTTGTGTTTGCCTTTTTCAGCCAGTATAATTCAGATGATTTACAAATTCACTTTCACATGTACACACACTTAATTTTAATGGTGAGCTAAGTTACAGCAAGATATTCTGTAGAAATGAGTGGAGGGAATAATTATATGCTTGCAATAATACTCTTTTTAATAAAATACCATAGGAACAAAAATTTAAAAAATAGTCTTTTGATTATACTTAATATAAAAAAAAAGGTATTTTTTGGTGAGATATTTAAATCATCAGAGATGGAGGCAATGGTAACCTCAGGAGAATGATAGTGTCCATTCAATTGGTGGCTGTAGGATTCGCAGTGGAGGAATAATATTTTCTTATAACTAATAAAGACCTCTGGGGTGGTGAAAAAGACTTGTGATTCAAGGGGTACAAGAGACCAAAATGGTGAAAGGGACTACAAAGATAAATGCTTCAAGAGGAAATTTGGTGACAGCAATTATGTTTGGAGGAAGGAAGAAGGAATTATTCTTACACTGAAAAGAAACCTGAGTAATGCTGTGTTGATCCTACAAGTAAATCTGAAACCATTGAACTCACAGGATCTGATGAAAAATTTTTATAGGTGTTCAAGGCCAGGTTGAATGACACTCTGAACAACCTGATCTAGTAGGTGGCATTCCTGCCCATGACAGAGGGGTTGGAACTAGATGATATTTATGGTTCTTTCCAATTCAAACCATTTTGTGATTCTACGATTCTACAGAAAAATATTCCTGCACATTTAACAAAATGTTTTCAAAATGTGCTAGCAGTAATATAATTTATTTATACTCTATGCCATGTGCATACAATAAATATATTGTAAGAATCAGATCTCATTAAATTAAACCTTCAAATCTAGTCACCAAAAGATGTAAAGGAGGACTGAAGCTAAATTATTTAAAATGCTGTATCAGAAAAATATTCAAACTGTAGCTTTTTGTGATTTTAGGAATACTACACTTTTATGAAAACTTTTTATGATGGCTAAATGCAGACCTTACTGTGTTGCTGTATTACACAAAGGGCTGCAGAAGCAGGTTCTTCCACATTAACATGACAAAATGCCTGATTTTCCATATATGTACTTTTTACTAAACAGGGAAAAATTATAATAATTTCATCAAGATTATAAATTGAATAGTGTTATACATTATGACATAGTCACAGAATCACGGAATATGCTGAGTTGGAAGGAACTCACAAGGATCATCGAAGTCCAACTCCTGTCCCTGCACAGGAAAGTCCCAAGAGTCACACCATGTGCCTGAGAACATTGTCCAAACGCTTCTTGAACTCTGTCAGGTTTGGGGCTAGAACCACTTCCCTTAAGAGCCTATTCCAGTGCCCAGCCTCTGAAGAAATGAAGAATCTTTTTCTAATATCCACCCTAAACCTCCCCTGACACAGCTTCAGGCCATTCCCTTGTGTCCTGTCACTGTCACCATAGGGCAGAGATCAGTGCCTGCCCCTCCTCTTCCCCTCCCAAGGAAGTTGTTCCTGCACTGAGGTCTCCCCTCAGTCTCCTCCAGGCTGAACAGACCAAGTGCCCTCAGCTGCTCCTCACACGGCTTCCCCTCAAGGCCCTTCCCCATCTTTGTGCCCTCCTTTGGACACTCTCTAATAGTTTAATGTCTTTCTTACATTGTGGTGCCCAAAGCTGCCCCCAGCCCTGGAGGTGAGGCTGCCCCAGCTCAGAGCAGAGCAGGACAATCCCCTCCCTTGCCCGGCTGTGATGCTGTGCCTTGGCTCTCCTGGCTCCAGGGCACTGCTGGCTCATGGTCAACTTTCCACTGACCAGGACCCCCAGGTTCCTTTCTGCAGCACTGCTTTCCAGCATCTCATTCTCCAGTCTGTACATTCATCCAGGGTTGTCCATCCCAAGTGCAGAATCTGGCACTTCCCTTTGCTCAACTTTGTATGGTTGGTGATTGTCCAACCCTCTAACTTGTAGATGTCTCTCTGCAGGGTCTCCCTGCCTTTGAGGGAATTAACAGCTCCTCCCAGATTTTTATCTTCTGCAAACTTGCTTAATATCCCTTCAAGTCAACTTATGAAGACCTTGAAGAGCACAGGGCCCAAGATGGAGCCCTGTGGAACCCCAGTAATGACAGATTGTCAGTCTGATGTCACCCATTCTACACAATTCTTTGCACCTGACTCCTGAGCCAGTTACTCACCCATTTAACAATGTGTATATCCAGGTGAATGCTGGACATTTTGTCCAGAATGATCCTGTGAGAGACATGATGAGGAAGCAATCTTTGCAGAAGTAAACCAGAATGTATATTGTTTAACTTAAATTTGTCTATAGGTACTTTAAATAAATTGAAAAACAGAAGACTGCAAAAGTTGAATTAAAAGCCCAAAATGCTTCTTTCCCAAAAAGTCTTCTCTTAATTTATATGAGCAGGTACCAGCTAAAACCCCAAGCACTGGATGCCACATTGCAGAGAGGTTCAAGGAGAGTTTCCTTGTCACTTGACACTGCTGTCTATTTAATCTTTATATAGTGGTTAAAGCATGGATGTTTTGTGTTTTGTTTTGTTTTGTTCACCCTGGGCTCATCTTCTTGGTGATATACCAGACAAGCACGTATGACAAATTCTTTTCTCTCATGGCCTTCCTAGTATGCTAGGGAAAGGATACTGGTTAGTCATCAACTTAAAGTATATAATTATAAAGAAGTATTGCAAAATTATTTTTTACCACAAAATTTGAGTGACTTCATGAGTAACTTATCCTACTCATAACTCACACTGACAGAAAGTCCCCTATTTACTCACCCGAATTTCTGTACATATCATAGCTTTTAATGTTTGAAAAGGGGCATGAGAAATCCAGTCCTATGGCCAGCAGTGAAATTCTATTAATCGTTTCTGAAGAAAAAGGGATTTCTTACTCTGGCATGAACAGGATGAATAAACCTTGCATTACTTTGAATGTAACTGGTTTCTCTAAGATGAACTTAGTAATAAGAAAAATAGTTATCTGAAAGCCACTGTTTCCAGCCTCAACAAGGGATCGTTCCTTTGTTTTGCTGACATATATTTTCATATATTGTTCTAATCTCCTGGAACACACAGTTTCTTCTTACAATCACTGTACAATACAGTAGTCAGCAACAGGCATAAATCAACAGGAATTGCTCAGTATTTGTCTAAAGTGCAACAAACCCAGTTATTCTTCATGAATTACTTGTGCTAAGGTCTGAGCACCAGCCTTATAATCTGCCAAAGCCATATATTGCATTTTAACCCTTCCAAGTTTTATGTGAAATGAAAAATAGAATACAAATTTTGATTTTTAAGCCTGTCTAGTTCCTTGATATATATGATACTGTCACTAAAAAGTCAAAATCTGAAGAAAGTTAACAGATATAGAGATATCTGAAAAAACGTTAACAGACATACAGATATCTGAAACAGCAAGACTCCAGTGCTTGCTAACTTACAGTAAATTTTGAGGTTTTAGAAGTGATTGAGGGAAATAAATTTGTTGAGAATTCAATAGAAAGAACTTTGGTAGCTGTGTGATTTGGAATTTCCTTCTACTGAACCACCTATTTCTTAATAAAATAGTTTTTTCTCTCTAGAAATTTCTATAAATAATGTCTGTCTACTTTAAAGACTTTTACAGTTTCACATATCCAAAATGTACAAAAGGTTTTCACACCTTGAGGAATATGCATTTCAGTGGGATGCAATGGTGATTTAACACCCCAAACTTCATAGATCTTTTTTCTTCCATAAATTAAATTAAATATGCAGGCAAAGGAATAAGAAATTCCATACAATAAATACTAGCACTTTTGCAGAGAAATATCACAGAGGAAACTCTTGAAAAAACCAAAATATTTAAGATAAATCCCATTGCTTACTACGTCAGCAAGACTTCCAGTTGTAAGCAATTATATTGTACCAGTTCCCCACAGGCCACTGAGAGACCATTTTTTATGGATATCCATTTGGATATTGAGCCATCGACTGCTAACCTTTGGAAATGGTTATCCAGACGATTTCTTCTCCAGTCCATCCATCAAACCCATCTCCCTCCAATTTAGTAACTTAGATGTTGTGTGGGAATCATGTCAAAGGCTTTGCAGAAAGCAAGGTAGATGACATCAGTTGCTTAATGACCAAAGCAGTCACTGCATTATAGAAGGATGATCAGATTAGTCAGGCTCAATTTGCCTTTTTTGTAGCCATGTTGGGTATTTCTAATCACTTTCCTGTCCCACACAGTCTTTGACATACTTCCAGGAGGATCTTTTCCATGTTCTTATCTGGCAAAGAGGTGAGTCTGACCGGTCAGTAGTATTCAGGATCCTCCTTTCCTCCTTTTTCAAAAATGGGCATGATAGTTCTCTTTTTATCCTGGTGACTTTCCTGACTGCTATTTTGAATACAGTGGTGAGCAGCAAAGCAACTGTATCAGTCAGTTTCCTCAAGACCTTGGGATACATCTCTTCAGACCTTTTGGACTTGTGCATGTACAGGTTCCTCAGAAAAACAGATAAAATAATTTAAATATGGATGTAAAAATGCACAAATGAAATACAGTTACAGATAAAATAAATATACTTACTAAAATAAATAAACAAACCATTTAATAATTATTTTTAATATCTTTAGTAAACGAATGTGCTGATTTAAAAATAAGAGCGGTATTGTTAAAAATATGTATTTCAGGCCCATATTATACCATGAAATAGCTTTATTTTGGAAATTTTTGAATACATAAATCTTCCAGAGACTGCCAGCTATATAAGAAACTCAAAAAAAACCCCAAAAAAACCCATCAATCAAGCTTGTAGAATCTCTGGAATTTCTTTGAATATTTGAGTTGTTTTGATGCTTGTTTATGGGTTAAAATTTGTTCAGACTCTTTCTTTTGACCTTAGTGCCATGTTAGAGACCCCACTGAAAATTAGTCACCTAGAGAAGAGTGGCAATCATGGTCTGATCCATCCATGACATTTTGCTACTGTCTATGTGTCAAATTTAATGGCTTGTGACAGGTCAATTAAAGTTAAGGAACTCAAGGTTCGTATAACAGATTGGTTGTTTATGAAGTGAATTTATATGTGTACATAATGTAATAATTTGCATAGTTAATTTATTGTTGTTGTGAGTATTACACTTGCTTGTGTAAATTATACCAGTTTGCTGTTCAGATAAATATGGATATTGATGGATTTGTTTTGACTATGCACAGGTTGGCTTTGACTAAAAATTCATCAGGATGCAATTCTTAGCTGTCTGGTGTCAGATGGCAGAGTACATCTGCACATCGGGTCTGAGGACCAAAGTCAGTGAAAGCAGACGAAACTTCTCAGGTCTTGGTACTAGCCGAGTTCAAACTTTTGTTCACTGCTTGGGAAAAATGAGTAAGAGACAGGTTTGACTGACTGCCTCCACAGCTCAGTGCTCAGGGCTGTCACCAAGAGATGTTGGGCAGTTAGTATGGGCATATATTCATTCAAGTTTTATAAATAGGTATTTCAGATAAAAGAGTTTCCTCAGAGAATGTTTAAAGCAGTCCAGGCCAAAATACTAATGTTTAGTGCAATTTCCTGGAATGTGGGAAATTGAAATTTAAGTGTGTTTTACAAAGGATAATTTTAAAATAACTGGTTTTGTTCTGTAGCCATCATAATCACTACATCATGCGACAAATAGAGGAATGCATCTTGACATTTTGTTTTCTTTCTTTTATTTCTGCCATATAGCTATCTAAGTTTATATTTTTAATGTTGATATGAGATTATCTATTTTACTGTTGAAGAATTTGGCTTCTGTGGTCCTTTTAGGTGTATTTTTCAGCATTTATATTTAGATATCTTAGATAATTCTTTATTGAACTTAGCCCAGGTATTTATGATTTTCTGAGCCAATATGAACTTGTGATAGATCTATAAATCTCATATGAAACAAAGGAGAGATTGTGAGGGGTAGTTTTGGAAAAACAGGTAGAAAAGTTGGTAGATTTTTAATGATGTTGGTTTTCAATTGGTTTAAGCTAAATTATCTGCCTGCTGCTTAAAGGGTCTCTTAACTGTTCTCATCCTTGTATCAGCTCTTGCAATCGGGTGAGTCAGATCATTTATCTTTGGTGTTGATTATTGTTTTTCCCCATGGTTAGTTTCCACTCATAGATAACCTTGACTTGCTGTAGGGCCTCAGGATGCTGGCGTTGGCTGAAGGGAGGCAGCAAAAACTGTAGCTGAGAAAGGTAAGAATGTTATTTTGGAAAAAAGACAACTTTACTTTGGCTGAAACAGATCATGAATTAGTACCCTAGGATATATACAGGACTTCTCTTTCATGCCGAAATAACTCTAGCTAAGCCCAAAATTCTAATCTGTGTACAAGAAGATTGTATCCTGTTCACTTGAGACATAATTTAATGTTCCCAAGTGTTTGTTATTTCTTTATTATGCAGGTGTAATGAAATATACATTGGTCACCACCTTGAGGCTACTCAGAGAATGAAGCAATATAATGTGTGGATCATGCTTGTTAACTGCAGTTTTCATGTTGTGACTACATCACATCACTTTCTGAAAAGTAATGGCTTTCAAAAAGCTTCTGCAGACTATTGCAGAGTCTTTGTATTAACCTATAATATACCTATTATGTCTCATCTCCTCTATTTTGCTCACTCCCTCATGAACATAATCTTGCAGACTATGCCAGTGGCAACTTTTGAGCTGGTGTTTCTTCTTTAAAGTGGGAGGCAATTACTGACAGGATGTAATCTGTTGGATTTCATTCCTTACTGTGACTCATTAAAGCGTATTTTACCTTCTGTGAATGCTAGAAAGGCTAACTCTTCCCTCCACATGCCCTTTAAAAAAAAATTAAATATTTGCTAGTGACTATATGGCAAGTAATGCAAGGTAAACACCATTTCGAACACATCTTGCTGTACATTTTAATTAATGAGATTGTGCCAGGTGAGGGTCATGAAAAATTAGCACTTGCATGAAAAAATACATAGTCTATTTGCTTTAAGATTAAGAAAAAACAATCAGATTTGGCTCATACTTTTCTGTAATAAAAAGAAAATTATATTATATATGTTTAAATATAAGCCTGTTAGTTTTCCATCTCTTAAAATATCTTCTGCTATTATTCATGCAAATAGACAGTAACTTCTATGGAGAGAGGGTGATAGGTAAGAATCTGCCTATATGTAGCAAAATTGCATACATTTCCTAATGTGTTTAAATAAATGAATATATCATGCATGACAACTAAAGCAGTCTATTGCACTTCAGGCAAATTAAATGCTAAGTACTGCAAAGTGACTGATTTCAAAATGGCACCTTCAAAAGGCTACAATCAATTTTATGGATTCTTTAACTTTGTCAAACATAAAAAATAATTATATATATTTTTAAAATCCTGTAGATTTAATAAGCTGTCACTAATCTTCTGTTTTTAAAAGCTGATCTGTTTAATTGAAATAATTAAATATAAAAATACTTTCAAAATTAAAGTAAAAACATGGTTATTTTAAACTGAATGTGGGGTTTTGAGCATTACATGGCAGTGGCTTTTCACAGAACTTTCTTCTTATTATTATAATTATGATGATGATGATGATTATTATTATATATCGAACATTTGACCAACTAAAGCAAAACTAAATGTACATAAATACATAGCAAGTATATAAATAACCATTCAATGAAGAGTATATAGGATTTAATCCTGGGACCAGTATAATTTTCTCATCACACTTGCTAAATATTATAAACACTCCCTAAGCTCAAAAAGGGCAGAATTGTTTAAATGGACCATATGGTATTTCTGTAAAATAACAACAAAATAGCACCTATCAACAAGGTTCCTAAATTGTATTTCAGATTAGGAAGGGATTTAGAGAAGCATGGAGAAATGTGTATAAATACCTGATTGGAGGGTAAAGAAGGTGGAGACTCTTCTCACTGGTATTCAGTGACAGGACAAGAGGTGATGGGCACAAGCTGAAACATAAGAAAGTCCATTTAAATGAAGAGGGCACTTTTTCACTGTAAGATTGGTTGAGCAATGGAACAGGTTGCTCAGGAACATGCCACTGATTCCTCATCCTTGGAGATATTCAAAATCCAACTGAACATGTTCATGAGCAAGCTGCTCTAGGATTTTCAGCATGAGGGTGTTGAACTACAATATCCATAGAATTTCTTGAGTTTCCACTGTTCTGTGATGCTGTGCATTTTTGTGCTCTGCCTCCGTAAAGAGAAATTACGTGGCCGTCATTCAAAACAGATGCAGAAGTTTTCTCTGAAGGATTTAGGGAGCGACTTTCCAAAGCATGAATTGTTTCCACTTTTCATCATTTACCTCACCGATGCACAGCTAAATACATTAAGGAAATATATGCAATTATAGTCACAAACCCATCCACTGATGCCAGCAGCTCTGCAGTGTAACTTTCTCATGTTCATTAACATAACACTAATTTAATTGATTTTGTACATGACTGAGTTCCCTTTTTTTCCACTTTAAATATCGTTCTTTTAATAGCCTTGTTCTACCATGACTTTAGTAAAGGAAACAAAGGAATATCCAACTGTGTTGCCCATAATGAGCATCATGAAATGTCACAGCATGTTTTAACAGAGATATATTCTACTGCTATAACAACAGATATTCTAAAACCGTGTTTTTTAAATTTAAGATTAAATATATATTAACAAAAGAAAGTAATGACAACAGAACCAAAAAAAGTTACTAAAAATGTCAGGCAATTTCAGGGAATTATGAAAAGGCTGCTGGGCAAATATACAGGAAAAAAGATCTCTGTGATGTTCATGATCCACTAAATGCTGAACGTGAGAAAACTTTCTGGTGAAATATCATCACATTTTTGCCTTTTATAGAATTTTCCAACTGATCTCAGTGGTCATTGTCAGAGATATTATATTGTTCCCTATGGACATAGCATTGAATGTGCTGCAGTCTTTATGTCTCCTATAACTGATATATCATTTTAAGCCAAATAGCTTATGTCTTGTATTGATAAATAAAGTCTTAAATATCTACTCTTTCTTTAGAGTACTCTGTTCAGCTATTTTCCAAACATTTAGCTTTCATTTCCTGGGTCTGAACTAAGTATTTGCTGAATGCAAGTTTTTAATATACTAGCTTACTGACAAAAATAATTAAATTAATAAAATGTTTTCTTAAGACCTCTGCCAGCAATCTTTTGTGATCCTAAAGATTAAAAGGATGGTTGGGTATGAGGCTCTGAAAGTCCATATAGTTTCACACCTTACTGATGGCAGAATGAACATACATAGGTCCCCAGCTGCAGTAGATTCCTTATCTATAAAATAATTTGAAACGGGAGATATATCAACAGGCAGTGAATGAGAAGCATATCAGTATCACTTATGTTCATATTTGTAAAATAAAAGTGTATGTAAAAATCTTCCAAGGGAACAGCACAGCACAGCATAGGAGCCATTTCTGAATAAAACATTGAATTTGCATTATTTTGTACTCCTAAGAGGAATTAGCACTCTTAATTATCCAGATAAATAAAAGTATGGAATAATTATTTATTCATGATTACATAACTTAGAAAGCAGGAAATGCTAAGGTAAAAAATCTTGAGACTATTGCAAATATAAATCTGGAGTTTTTTAAGTACACAAAACTGCTTATTCCTGAATTACTCTTTTTCTCAGGACAACTTTATTCTGTGGCTGAGTTAAATTTTGTTTCTTGGAGTCAGTCATGAGAATGTAATTACATCTAACTGTAGGGGAAAAAAAAGTTTAAGTGATATAGGATTTTTTTTATCTGATTGGGAGATTAGATTTCATATGGTCTATAATTTGTCAAGAGTAAAAAGGAGACTAATTGCAATCACAGAATTGAAACTGTGATAGTAAGAGACAGAAAATAAAGTATAATTCAGCTCTAAAGGACTATTCCTGAGATGCCAGCATACAACTTTTATCTTCTCCAATAAATTTTCTGTGCACAGAATAAGATAAACTATTATCCCTTATGACTAATTTCTTACTGTAGTCCACAGATTAAAAGACATGGAAGAGGAGATGGGATGGATTAATCATTCTGTCTGGTTTATGTGTATTTGCATATCTAAATATATGATCCCATCACTGTAAGACTGTGTCAAAAGCTTCCATTTTAGCTCACATATGTAGCTGTTACCAGAAACCTGAAAATTCAAGGTGAATTGTGAGGTAGGTCAAGTTTGATTAGACAGACTTTCAATTCCAAGTACTTCATATGTCCTTAATTCACCAAATTCTCTCAAATAATTCTATAAACAAGGCTATTTCAAAGATCTGCTGGTCTTCTGCACTATCTGTATGTATGCCATAAAATTCTTAGTAATGCTCTGTGAGTGTGTGCTATCTAGTTCTGTCTTTTATTTTTCCCACAGAGTTTACTGATTAACCAAAAAGGGCATATTAAAAGATTAATTAATACTAGAAATTGTAGCTCTGTAGCCCAAGAAATATATAATTGATGTGAGTAATAATAGATATAGGCATTTGCCACCATTGAAGCCTGAAGAATGCTGTAGACTTGGCATGAGCTAAGTTTAGGTTGTTTAAGCTGTCATAATAACTGCTTAACTATTGGGTAATGACTGAGTGTCTTGGGAGTTTGGTTATGTTCATGAATATAATATATGATAAATGTTTAACAAATCTGTGTGGGGGATCGGTGAAGAAAGAGCAAGCATGACTGCATTAGCAAATATATGAAAGTCACACTAAACAGTTCAAAGACAGAGAAGGAAGAAATCTCTGTCCATCAAACCTGCTGTCTCTCAGTAAGAGCATCTTCGTTACCAACTCTTTGGAACCTCTGGTATCCATCTAGAGTAAGGTGGGTACCATCAGCCTCAGCACTTAGGCAGTGTAACACTGAAGATAGCACCAGAGAAAAAAGGATAAATAGAGGCAAAGGTTTTTATGCGTGTATGACAGTGATAAATTTTGCTGAAAGGGACATTAGTTCATTCATTATACAGTTAGCATTAGTTTTACAGTAAGTTTATTGGTATTCATGTGAGACCATCCTCTTTTACCCATAGTATAATATTGAATGCAATATTATAGGTAGGAAATGTAAGCACTATGTCAATGCTGAATGTTGTCATTTGACACACTGGATTACCTCAGTTAAATTCTTTACCTAATAAGACTTTGTTTATGAGCCTGTTGGCATTATTTTTCCTTTTGATCTAGAGCTATATTAAAAGATTATTTATAACTAAACAGTCAAAAACATTTTTATGTAGACGTACAACAGTGGTAATGCCCTAAACCCCAAGACCTCCTCCTTAAAACATAACTCTTGTATAAATGGCATATTAGTCTTTTCTTTGTATCTGTTAGTATATTGATATTTTCTTTTACTATATTAATCAGCTTTTTGGATAATCTACCTGTATTATCCTGATTCAGCTTTGTCTTTGTGTATATGGTCAAAAACTGTTACACAAAGGTAAACAATTTATACTGGATATATTCCTGAATCTGTATGCACTTTGTTAAACACATTCGCTGGAATGTGTTTAACACACATTCACTGAAAATATAAACACAAATAAGTTTTAGTTAATATTAACCCCAGTTATTTTTCTTTTAGTTCAGTATAAACCAGTGCTTGTCTTTCAGTAATGTGTTTAATGTAAGGTCTGCTATTTAGCAAGAATTACTGCAATTATTTAAATACATTTATAATGTGGTCTGTGGTTCCATTGTGCCTGTGTACTATATGTATTTTTATTGCATGGCTTTGATCCTAATCCACATTTGGAATGTTTTTCATATGACTATAGGGTTACAGGGATGGAAAGAAAATTATAGAAACCCTACAGCTTAGTGGTTTGTTTTTTTTTTTTTTTTTTCTTCTCCTCAAGTTTAGTAAAAAAACTTATTCAGATTGGTCTGGAGCTCTTTGTGAATATTTAAAGCTTACTGATCCTATTATCTTCTCTTTTACACTCTCCAAGGGTGCTTTGTGCTTACTTTTGTAATTGACAAAGTGACTATGCTTAATTAACAAGGTTCTTTGTTTCTGTTAGTCTTACAATTTGAAGTTAGAAATATGTTTGCTTCTCTTTGGAGACTCAACATTTAGTGTCAAATTAATGAAGGCTAAAGACCTACTGATAATAATAATTATTGCTTATTTGAGAACATTTGCAAGTAAGCAATCTCTAAATTCATGTTCTAATTTCAGCCCAGGATGTGAGGGGGCAGAGCCTGGAGCCATGTGGGTGTGTCTAGGTTGTTATTCTGTACCACAGGCATCATTCCTGGGGTGCAGAAATTCTGAGAAGAAGGGGTCCACAGCCACTTTGTCCTTTTCCAGGGAGCAAGCAGTGAATGGAGCAGTGGGGTAATGTTGGTCCTGACCAAAGGTCTGCAATTGTTTTTCATTGTATTGGGGAAAAAACCTGATGCACAGAGGGTCCAGGGGCCCTTTTGTTCTTTGTTTCTTTGGTGGGCTGTGGTCACATCAGGTCAGACTTGGTGAGCATTTTGCATGTAATCACTCTCTTTTATACACTATTGTTATTTACATTGTTGCTGTTTTTGTTTGCTTTCTTATCTCATTGCTGTTTCTAGTAAATTGTTATCTCAAGCCATAATATCTCTACCTCATAATTTATATCTCCACCTATTGCCTCTGTCACCTGAAGGGGTAAAGGAGGGCTTAATTTTCAGCTGGGCATTTTTCCATAATTTGTTACTTTATTGACTTTCTTTTAATAGGTGCTTTTAGCACTCAGAGAGTTGAGTTTTTATTTCTTCTTCAAGTCAGTATATCAGTTCAGAAGTGAAAATAAAACATAGATATTTTTTGTAAAAATTATTTACAATTTCAAATTTCCAGGGAAAAACATAGTCCATTTATATAAAATTTCTGGGCAAGAAATAATAATTTCGTATGTGTTTGAACTGGGTTTTTGTATGCAAGGTCAGCTTTTATGTATTATGGTGCTTTAGTCTTAAAATTGCAGTTATTTGCCTCAGTGTTAATGGTTCCTGTTTCTTGGGAGAAATACGAAGTAAACAAAGTGGATAACTGCAATTTTTCTACTGCTCTTAGTTTTCCAGAGCTTCAGGTAGTGACAATAGATTACAGTCTTGCATACATTGCTCTGGCCTTTGTTTTCAGCACAGAAACTGAAATATTTAAATTTACTGACTCTTAAGCAGAAAGAGAGAAAACTGTTTAGCAGTATATGTATATTGAGAAGGAAAACAAAACTAGACACTGGAGAAGAAGTAAAAAAAAAAAAAAAGAAAAGAACTCTATGCCTGATGTGGCTCATATGACACTCTAATAATAATATTTGTTAAGAAATGGAAAAAAAATGTATGTGGAAGTTGAATTCTGAAGTAACACAAAATCTGACAGACTGCACTAAAGACACTGGATATAAAGAAAAAAAGTGCAAATTATTTTGCAGGTCTCTTTTAAAAAGAGATAAAATGAAACAAAGGAAAGGAATAGAATTCTGGTACTTAAGAAAAGAATGAAAACAAAGAGGAGAAAGCAAAAGAAATGGACATGGATTATATGAAACATTAAGTCTGGATCATGGAATCATTTATTTTGGAAGAGATCTTTATGGTTATTGAATGCAACTGTTGAGCTAACATTACTGAGTCCAAATGCCCCCAAATGCCTCATCTGTGTCTTTTAAATATTCCCAGGGATGGATACTCATCTTTTTCCCTGGGCAGCCTGTTCCAATCTAGGACAGCCCTTTCAAAAAAGAAGTTTTTCCTTGATCTTATACAAAAAAATCTCTTGGGAAAGTTAAATGAAGTGAATTGTGTATGTTAGCTTTCAGATGAACATATTCCATTGAGTTTGGTTAGTTCCTAATTTTTGATATAACTCATCCATATTAGCTGAAAAAATTAATCTGGTTTGTAGTTAACTATTCCTAACGTGTTACAGGACACACAGAAAGATAGAGAAGTGGGGAAGATGAGAAATTCCATGTTTTAATTGTTACACAAGCATCTATTAGTAGTATCTCTCACTATGGTTTTAAAGACTTTTTTAGTAAGCATTTTTACTATAGCACAGAACCTTGTTTTTCTTTTCTTCATTTCAAAGACAGGAAAGGTAATATCCGCTCCTCTGAAACTTAAGAAGAGGGAGTGACTCAGCAAATGGAAGGATCTAGGATAGAATAATTTATGCTATATCACACAGGAGTTGCACATTTAAGTATGGACTAGAACCTGGGGTTTCTTAGCTCTGTATTATACTGCAGATTACTGCACCATTTTTGGTTTCTAGTATATCTTCTGATGAAGCATATCTGAGTCAATGTGTTCACTATTTAAGATGAATATTTAGAGTATTTCACCAGCTGTGGTTGAAAATGATCCATGTAGAACATCAAAGAAGTGCTAGTCAAGAAGCACAACAGAAGTGAGCTGTAAATTCATTCTTGGTGGTTGATTTTCAAGTTAGATGCACAATGGAATAGTTTCTTGAATCCAGGTTTAAATATTTTAATTTTTAATAAAGCTGAAATTTTAAAATTTTTGTTAGGAGGACAAAGATGTCTTTTGAAATTATTGGCAGAACAGTAAAAAATCAAACATCATTCATTCAAAAATAATTTTGAAATTATTACCAGAAAGTAAAAAATAAAGAAAAGGAGTGGACATTGCTCCTTGGCTAACAATGAACTTTGATTGAGAGGTAATTTGAATTATTTAATGACAGAGTATTTGGATTTTTATTCTTCACCTTTTTTAAAAATTTTGCAGTTGCATTAGTGGGCATGTTCTGTACATACTTCACTGTCTTCTCCCTAAGTAATTAGAAGTTTAATTATGATATATAATATATTGGAGGCTAGATTTGGAACTGAAGTAGCAGTAAATAATATAATACATTTTTTGACCTTTTCTCTGTGTTTCTAAAAATACTTAATTAAATATCAAGCTTAGTGGACTGCAATAATTTTTATCATTGTCTGGGGAAAGTATCCCCTTATAGGATAGCATGAAAAATGTCTTCTAAAGTTTGAGTTAATATTTATTAAGTTTTGCTTCTTATTTTTTTTCTATTTTCTCTTCATGATTGGCAGTAGTTGTAAGCATAATTAAAAGTAGAATGATAATTTCAAATCCTGTGATAATATAGTAAGTTAGATAGTATTTTTATAGAATCAGTCTATTTTTTTTTCCAGGTGCCTTTGTGACCTGGTTGAGATATTCTGCAAGCTTCTTTGAATTTCTGCTCAATGTTTCATCTGTAAACTTAAAACCAGAAAACCCACACAATTTTTCAAAGTTTGTGTTTTACATATTTCATTTAAGAGCATTTTTTTCTTCAGCCTACCATAAAAATTTTGTTCCTACCTGGTATCTTTTAGGAGTACAAATTTAATTTTATGTTACCCACTATTGCTAAGTGTATTAATTGTAATACTTGCAAATTTAAGTTCTGGACTCAAATGTGGCAGGCAGACAGCTATGGACAGGGCTGTAAAAGTGAAGCAGTAAATTACAAGAGAAAATTCTACCTTTCCCAAAGGAAAATGATGCTGAAATTTACTTTGTAATGTATATTTGAACACGAAAGGAAGTTATTGACTTTGCTGGTCACTTTTCATTGAGCTGATACTATAGTAAATGCATTGATTCCAGGAAAGCTAATTCTGATATGCGTCATTTTACAAAAGATAGTAAAACAGCAGTTTTACCAAGTCAATGAACTAATGCTGTGAAAATGCTTCCTTATTTTCATCCTCTGTCTTAGCTGTCTCATTCATTCATCTTTTCTTCAGTTTGTTTTATTTTTTGGAGAACTAGTTTTAATATGCTTTGCTTTTGTGTCAACTTTATTATGACTCACTAATGCAAAAAAGATTGGATAATGTTTTCTACCCTATAGTCCCGACTTTGACCTTTCAAGTCAGAAGCTAGAAGTTAACAAAAATTAGTTTTTGTTTGAAGTTAAAAGTCTTCCACTTAATTCTTAGAGACTGTTACATCAGTCTTTTACTCCTACTAGGTGAAGTGACGCTTGGAAGAGTGAATTTTTTTAGTTGTACAAATCACTGCTCATAAATACTCAAGCAATGATTTGCTACCTGGTTTTGCTGTATGTACATTAGGGAAGATATACTATAATGTTAATATTTTTAATTTCCACTTGATTTATTTTCAGTTTCCTTGAATTATTATTTCAATTTACCTTTCCAGTCCCACTGAATGCTGGTTTTCCAGTCTAGAAGAATGACTTCTATACAAGATTTCTGTTTGCTCTAGCACTGGAAAATCTGGGTTAAAAGCTCTTAATTAGCTCCTTCATGTCTGGTATTTAACCTTTGTATAGAGTTAATAACTTCTTGTCCTTATAATGATGGGTTTTTTTCCCTAGAGTTCTTGGCCAGTAGCAATGACTTCCCTCATTCTTTGTGATCCTGGTGAAAGAGGAAATGGTTCCATATACTACCACAGAAAATAATTCGAAGTGTTTTATTGTCTCCTTTTAGAGGGCTCTTCAGAGAGAATATAATTTTCTCCGTCCTTGTTGGTTTTCCTAGCTGGGTGCAGCCCAGGCTCAGTGGGTCCCAGCATCAGGCTGGGGTGGGGGCCAGGAGCAGTGGGGGCTCATCAGGGGTCTGTCAGGAGTACATCAGTAACTCCAGCCAGGGCTGGCTTGGGAGTCAGGCACATCTATGGGGATGGGGACAGGCTGGGATTTTGGCTCACAGGCTCACTGGGTTGTGGTGGGGATGTAGCTGAAGCTGGGCCGTGTATTTCAGTGTTAGCCAATGCTCTTCATAAATAAATTTAATGTTCTGGAAGACAAATGAAAAAGTTATTAATAACAATTAGTCTACATAAACACATTAGGAATGTTTTCTGTATCCTTTTTGTATTCAATAATTGTCACACTTGGACAGTTGTGCTCTTTGGTACAATATTTTTATATAACATAAGATCATGTTCAAAAGATTTTGTGTGGAGGTTTTCATAAATGAAGGACATTTCTGCTTAGAAATTTCTGAAATAGAAATTTCGTCATGCCATCCTCATCCTGCTTATGGAACCTGTCGACATGGGTCCATTTGAGCATCAAAATAAGGATCGAAGATCATTGAAATTTTTTACTAAATGAATGTTCTGTTCAATCTAAACAACTCAGTACATTTAGTTCTAATAAAACACTTTTTGTAAGTTGTTTTCAAAGGCCAACAGCTTCTAGTTTTTAGTTTTTGTTGTTTTGTTTTGTTTTGTTTTTAATGAAGAAACCCTGAACCCAGTAGTCATGTTACGCAACTCTGGCCATATAAAAGCAAGTCTTGTAGTACAAACTACAAAAAATGTCTGTCTGACTTTGCTCTGCCACCTTACAAAGTGACAGGTTGTGAAGTGAGGAATTGTATCTTACGGGAGAGAGCCTATCCTGGAGCAGCTGAAAAGGAGAAGGGGGAATAAAGAGACAGTGCATTATAAATTCATTGCAATCCCCATTCCCATTCAACCATTTAAGGGAAGGAAGCGGAAGAGATGGGAATAAGGATGCGCTTAGGAAGATGGGAAAGGTGAGAGGAAAGATCTGGGGCTTTGGGGGTTTGTTATTTCTCATCATCCTACTCTGTTTATTTGGTAAGAAATTACATTAATTTCCCCAAGTTGAATCTGTTTAGCCTGTGATTGTAATTTCTGTGTGATCACCATGTCCTGATCTCAACCCAGAAATTTTTTGTCGTATTTTCTCTCTGTGTCATATTGAGGAGGGTGAGCAATTAGTTTGGTGAGCACCTGGCAGCTTGCCAAGGTCAACATACTACAGCTATGAATTAGTTCTACTATTTAAGCTTATCAATAAAGATCATTTAAAAAAATCATAAGAAATTTTTACTGATAGCTAAAAAATAATGGTAACTTTTTTTCTGGCAACTTCTAGGCTACATGAAACTATAACTTTACCCTTAAGCTTAAATTGAAGATATTCTATCCAAATAAACAGCAGAAAAAAAGACTTCTTGCAACCATTGTGAAGGCCACTTAATGAATAATTTAAGAGCTGTTAAAAGAAGAAAGCAATTGTAACTTTTTATCTGTCAGTTGAGTGAAACATAATTCATATACTTTCTGAAACTCTTATTGCTAAATGAACAAAGCATGACAGTTCACAGTATGGTTCAATGTCATGACAATGGCTGCGATGATGACAATGTGGAAAATGGTGTGGAAAATCTACAGTTCTGCATTACAGTAAAAAGTAGAGCAATGCCAAATGTAGCACAAAAATCCTAAAAACAGTTTTAGCAGAACTGTTTTATGACATATTCTCTTTGGACCACTGCGTTCCTCAACACTGTCTCTGTCTTTACACTGCTGACCAGTCTTGATCATTTATTCATGGTTATCTCTAGTTTTGGATATTTCTATGATTACAAGATGTGTTACAAATCATAGCTGCTTACTTTTTACTCCTTCTTTCTCACTTTTTGAAATTATTTCTATTCTTTTTTCAGTACCTAATGGGGAATACCTGTCTGGAGTCTCTATAATTTCATTGAAAATACTTTGCAAGATAGCAAAGATTAATTTCTCCCTGAAGAGATCATTTCACTTATGTCCTCAAAACATCTAGAGATTTCCTAATTTTTTTTTTCATGTAGTATTCTTTATATAAATCAGATAACTTAAGTCAAAGCAGATAATCAGGAAATTTCAGCAACAAAAGAAACAAAAACAGATAAAAGATCCAAGTCCAAGTAAGGGAAATTTAGATGGGTAGTTTCATAAAGTATTTGGATAAATGTGACTTATAACAAATATTTTAAAGAATGCATATCCTGAAGAATGAAATTGCAGAAAAAAATTGTTATATGAATTAAGATCTGTTTTTCAGTTCTTTTGGAAGCTAATGGAAAAAATTACTTGCACATGAGCAAAAGCATCCAAAAATAAAAATGTATATGTGTGTGTGTATTGTCTGAAAGGACTGTTCTACTTTGCCTGAGAACACTGGGGCCATCTGTATTAAGTTGATGTGGCAAGGTTTTGGTAGCAGGGGGATGCAGGGAGGGACTCTGTAAAGCTACTAGAAGTTTTCCCAACATCCAATGGAGCCAATGCCAGACACCCCCAATTACAGACCCACCTCTGGCTGAGGCTGAGCCCACCAATGATGATGGTAGTATCTCTAACATAATAACATAACATAATTCAGAAGGGGAAAAAATATTTCTATGCAACCAATTACAGCATTGGAAGAAAGGAGTGAGAATTTTAAGATTAACGACTCTGCAGGCACGACGGTCAGTGCAGAAGGTGTGGGAGGACATGATCCAGGCACTGGAGATGAGATTCCTCTGCAGCCTGGTGCAGCCCATGGTGAGGCAGCTGTGGCCCTGTAGCCCCTGAAGGATCCCACAAGAGAGCAGGTGGAAGCCCAAAGGTGGAGGCTGCCACCCTGTGGGAAGCCCATGCTGGGGCAAGCTCCTGGCTGGACCTGTGATCCTGTGGAGAGAGGAGCACTGGACCAGGTTTGGTGGCAGGATTTGTGACTCCGTGGGAGGCATCCATGCTGAAGCAGTTCGTGAGAATTGAAGTCCATGGCAAGGATTCAGAGCAAGTCACGAAAGTTGCATCCCATGGAAGGGATGTCACACTTGAGCAGGGGAAGAGTATAAGGATATATACTCAGGAAGTATATCTCCCTGAGTAGAAAGAAGTGTCAGAGACAGCATGTGCTGAAGTGTCTGCAACCCACATTTACTGTGCAGCCAGAGGAAAGGAGGTAGAGAATTTAGGGAGTGAAGTTTAGCCCTGGAACGAGGTGAGCATTGGAAGAAGAAATGTTTTAAACATTTGATTTTATTTCTTATTATCCTACTCTGATTTGCTTGGTAACAAACTAAATTAACTCCCCAAATCAAGTCTGTTTTGCCCATGACAGTAACGGATGAGCAATCTCTCCCTACACTTTTCTTGACCCATGAGCCTTTTGTTTTTATTTTCTCTCCCCTGACCAGCTGAGGATGGGAGCAATAAAATGGGTTTGGTGGGCACCTTGTGTCCAGCCAGGGCCAACCTACCACATCATGCAACATATTTAATTGAAGGTTGTCATACTGACAGGACTTTGTCTGTGGTAATTTTAAGGTCCAATACATGAAGACTTTGGAGATTGAAATCCATTATATATATTAAAAATATATATATTTATAGATATATA
>VXBI01004284.1:0-10525 GCA_013397375.1 Toxostoma redivivum
AGAATTTCTTGTAGGATTTCTTCTTTGGGAAAAATTCCTTGAAGGATTTCTTGTTGGGAAAGAATTTCTTGAGGGATTTCTTGTTAGGGAAAGATTTCTTGAAGGATTTCTTGTCTGGGAGAGAATTTCTTGTAGGATTTTCTTGTCTGGGAAAGAATTTCTTGTAGGATTTTCTTGTCTGGGAAAGAATTTCTTGTAGGATTTTCTTGTCTGGGAAAGAATTTCTTGTAGGATTTTCTTGTCTGGGAAAGAATTCCTTGTAGGATTTTCTTGTCTGGGAAAGAATTCCTTGTAGGATTTTCTTGTCTGGGAAAGAATTCCTTGTAGGATTTTCTTGTCTGGGAAAGAATTCCTTGTAGGATTTTCTTGTCTGGGAAAGAATTCCTTGTAGGATTTTCTTGTCTGGGAAAGAATTCCTTGTAGGATTTTCTTGTCTGGGAAAGAATTCCTTGTAGGATTTTCTTGTCTGGGAAAGAATTCCTTGTAGGATTTTCTTGTCTGGGAAAGAATTCCTTGTAGGATTTTCTTGTCTGGGAAAGAATTCCTTGTAGGATTTTCTTGTCTGGGAAAGAATTCCTTGTAGGATTTTCTTGTCTGGGAAAGAATTCCTTGTAGGATTTTCTTGTCTGGGAAAGAATTCCTTGTAGGATTTTCTTGTCTGGGAAAGAATTCCTTGTAGGATTTTCTTGTCTGGGAAAGAATTCCTTGTAGGATTTTCTTGTCTGGGAAAGAATTCCTTGTAGGATTTTCTTGTCTGGGAAAGAATTCCTTGTAGGATTTTCTTGTCTGGGAAAGAATTCCTTGTAGGATTTTCTTGTCTGGGAAAGAATTCCTTGTAGGATTTTCTTGTCTGGGAAAGAATTCCTTGTAGGATTTTCTTGTCTGGGAAAGAATTCCTTGTAGGATTTTCTTGTCTGGGAAAGAATTCCTTGTAGGATTTTCTTGTCTGGGAAAGAATTCCTTGTAGGATTTTCTTGTCTGGGAAAGACACTGGCTTATATCAAACCATTTTATGTGGTTGGGAAGTGGAAAACAACACCCCTGAGAGGGAATGAAGAGAAAATTGAGGTTAAATGTTGGGTGAGTAACACAGGGAGGCAGAAATTTGGGATGAGGGTGGTAGGCAGCCTGCATTTCTCCCCAATCAGTGCTCTGAAAATCAGATCAGGATATAAAATAAAAGGTCAGATCTTCTCCACTCTGCTCCCCAAATCTCAAACAACACAAGTATTAATAATTAAGGATAATAATAATAAAATAGGGTTGATAACAATTTTGGTATCAGCTCCTTGAGGCTCTAACATCCCTTTTTATCCAATTTTGTCTTCCAGGCTCACCCCAAAGTGTGTGAAAAGCTGAAATCCCTCATGGTGGAGTGGTCAGAAGAATTCCAGAAAGATCCACAGTGCAGTTTAATTTCTGCAACCATCAAATCCCTGAAGGAAGAAGGGGTCACTTTTCCTGCAGCAGGATCCCAGGTGGGAGCTGCTTTGGGATGGCCCCATGCTCTGATTCCCTTCCCCAAATCCCATTTTCCTGTTTGTCCCATTTCCTGCCCATGGCAGGACTTCTCCTGCATTTGCAGTTCTTTGTTTTTCACTTCTGGTGCCCAATCTTCCAGCAGATCTGATGCCAGGTGGTTTTTTTTCCTTTTTATTATTGCTACTTCTAAATATTTTCATGTTACTCAGTCCTGAAAATTAAAATTACAATTTCCTTACTCTCTATGAAACAGAGTTTTTAAACTTCTACAAACACTCTGAGTTTTTAACTTAAAAATTCTGTGAATTTTTTAACTTACAAACCCTGTGAGTTTTTTAACTTACAAATTCTGTGAATTTTTTAACTTACAAACCCTGTGAGTTTTTAACTTACAAACCCTGTGAGTTTTTAACTTACAAACCCTGTGAGTTTTTTAAATTACAAACCCTGTGAGTTTTTAACTTACAAACCCTGTGAGTTTTTAACTTACAAACCCTGTGAGTTTTTTAACTTACAAACACTGTGAGTTTTTAACTTACAAACCCTGTGAGTTTTTTAACTTACAAACCCTGTGGGTTTTTTAACTTACAAACACTGTGAGTTTAAAATTTAAAAACCCTGTGTTTTTTATATCTTACAAACACTGTTTGTTTTTAAATTNAAACACTGTGAGTTTTTAACTTACAAACACTGTGAGTTTTTAACTTACAAACACTGTGAGTTTTTAACTTACAAACACTGTGAGTTTTTAACTTACAAACACTGTGAGTTTTTAACTTACAAACACTGTGAGTTTTTAACTTACAAACACTGTGAGTTTTTAAACTTACAAACACTGAGGTTTTTAACTTACAAACACTGTGAGTTTTTAACTTACAAACACTGTGAGTTTTTAAACTTACAAACACTGAGGTTTTTAACTTACAAACACTGTGAGTTTTTAACTTACAAACACTGTGAGTTTTTAAACTTACAAACACTGAGGTTTTTAACTTACAAACACTGTGAGTTTTTAACTTACAAACACTGTGAGTTTTTAAACTTACAAACACTGAGGTTTTTAACTTACAAACACTGTGAGTTTTTAACTTACAAACACTGTGAGTTTTTAAACTTACAAACACTGAGGTTTTTAACTTACAAACACTGTGAGTTTTTAACTTACAAACACTGTGAGTTTTTAAACTTACAAACACTGAGGTTTTTAACTTACAAACACTGTGAGTTTTTAACTTACAAACACTGTGAGTTTTTAAACTTACAAACACTGAGGTTTTTAACTTACAAACACTGTGAGTTTTTAACTTACAAACACTGTGAGTTTTTAAACTTACAAACACTGAGGTTTTTAACTTACAAACACTGTGAGTTTTTAACTTACAAACACTGTGAGTTTTTAAACTTACAAACACTGAGGTTTTTAACTTACAAACCCTGTGAGTTTTTAACTTACAAACACTCTGAGTTTTTTAACTTTTACAATCCCTCCTTCCTCCACAAAGATGTTTGCACTTCTAAATCTGCTCTATGTGTAAAACATATGGCAGAAACATGGAAGAGCTGAGCTCTGGCACCCAATTCCAGTTCCTGGTGGGAATGAAAACTCCAGGAATGATTTCACTCTGCTGCTGGGGAGAATTGGAGGATTTCAGTCAGCAGCTCCCAACTGGAGCATTTTATATTTTGAAGGGAGGAAGGCTAAAGGTGGAGTCATTTAAATGAGTAATAAATATAATTAAAATAATTATTTCAATAAAATCAGTTAAATATAATGATTTATTTTACTTTTTTCCCTGCTGAAAACAGAGAAAAATCTGAAGAGTGGTGATTTTTATTTCTAGGAGATCACCTGGATTCCCTAATCCACCTGATCACAACAACTCAGTGCTAATTTAAAAAAATATATTTAATTCTGGAGATTTCATGGAGATTTCTCTGCTGTTCCCACCTTTTCAGGCTTCCAGCAGTGCTGCCAAGAATGGCTCCTCATCCAGTAAATCCAAGGAAGATGAGGATATAGCTAAAGGTCAGTTGCTGTCTCAGCCTTGGGTTAATAAATTCCAGAAAGGGAAATGGGAATTGGGGCTGGCCAGAATTGAAAGGAGGGGAAGAGCAGGTTGGGAGTTGTGCCATTCCTGGTGAGGATTTGGGGTGACACCCACAAACCTCACAGCAATTCAATATTCATTCCATTACTACAAATACACATTGTTTAAATAAAACAACAAACCCTTTTTTTTTTTTTTTTTTTTTTTTTTTTTTTTTTTGTTAAACCAACAACTCCAACTGCTTTTCCTCCAGGCATAAACCCCCCAAACTTGTTTTTTTTCCTCTCTGCCCCCCCTGCAGCTATTGAATTATCTTTGCAAGAGCAGAAGCAGCAGCAAATGGAGACCAAATGCTTGTACCCAGCTGCAGAAATGGCTCCAAACCCCCCGAGCCTGAGGAAGGTGCGAGCTCTCTATGACTTTGAAGCTGTGGAGGACAATGAACTCACCTTTAAAAGTGGAGAAATCATTTTTGTTTTGGATGACAGGTACAGTACACTCAGGTGGAGCTGCCTTTGTTCACCACTCTTGTTTTCTCAGGGGAGCACGTTTTATCATCTTTTCTTCCCTCCCCCCCCACACAAATGTCATTGTCACTCTGCCCTCCCTCTCATCCCTTTCTCTTCCTTCTCTCTTTCCAAAATCCTGGTTTCTGACCTCAAATCGTTTTCAGTGCAGGGAGAACCTCGAGTTTAATTGAATCCAGTTTGTAGTTTTGAAGATAAATCTTAATTGGTTGTCTGAGATAAGAAAAATGCCTTGGCATCACATTCCATCTGCTTCCAGCAATTGTTAAACCTCTGGCTGTCAAGAATCACATTTGCCAGGAATAAAAGTGATTAAAAACAGCTCAGAAATGATTGTTGTTAACACCTGTAGGGATATACACAGCTTTAAAGGGCTGGCAGGTCATCAGTGGAAAGAATTGGAGAATTGTGTTCAATTTTCAGTGATCTCCTGATTCCTCCCTTCCCTCCCCTCTGCCCCAGCTCCTGTTTGCCAATCCCTGCAAATGTTCTTTTAGCTATCACAGGGTTTTGGTAAATAAACCACCAAACATGTCTCTGAACCTCAAGTTTTCAATAAAAACCCCAAATATATCCCTGGCTGTGTTCACCCCAGAGTTCTGTCACCCTTCTTTGTTTCCCCAGCGATGCCAATTGGTGGAAAGGGGAGAACCACAGAGGAGTGGGGCTGTTCCCATCCAATTTTGTGACCTCTGACTTGACAGTGGAGCCCGAGGCAGGTGAGTTACCTGCTGAAATGGTGATGGATTCTTTCCCAGAGGCTGAAATGAAGGATTATTCCATGATCATTTCACAAAGGCAGCTTCGTGCTGCAATCCTAATTAGCCCAGCAGCAAAATCATTTCCTCCATCAGCCCCAGGAAAGAGTTGAGACATCCTGCCCTTGTTTCAAACAATCAAGCACAGATCATTCCATAACTCACTTTAATTTCTGTTTCTCTTTTAAGTTATCACCATTTTGTGTGACAGGAATTTGGTTCGATTCACCATAATTCCTTGTCAGCAGCATATTTACAAATCCAGCAAATTGCCATTTCAAATGTCACAGTGTCTTTTCACACAGAAAAATAACAAGGAGCAAATGTTTGTTGGAAGTTCTCACAGCAACAGAGAGAAAAGAAACTCCTCTCTGTTCTTTCAGCAGCTGTGGATAAAATCTCTGTTCCTGAGGACGCTGCAGAAGAAATCAAGAAAGCAGAACCTGAGCCAGTTTATATTGATGAGGTATGGAGCCACTTTTAAATAAAATATTGCTGGGCTTTTCCATCCTTTTGGTGCTGAATGCTGGCAGATGATTCTTTGCCTATAAAGAACTTTTTTATTTGAATGTTAAACCAGTCTTGGCATGGCTGAGAAATCAAAGTTGTTCATCTTGGCTTCCCCTTTCAGGATAAGATGGATAAAACACTGCAGGTGCTTCAGAGCATTGATCCCACAGATTTAAAGCTTGATTCTCCAGATCTGCTCGACTCAGAAGGTACTTGCAGCTCTAAATGAGCTCTTTTTTATGACTTCTTCTCACAATTACCTTTTGTGGATTGAGCTGGGAGTTCTTTGTGTTTATTTTAAGCTCAGGGGAGCTGTGCTCTGTACCAACAGTGCTGGAGAACACTTATTTCACTGTGGGAGTGTGGGGCTCTGGGGATAATTTGAATTTTTTTAATAGTTCCAAGCCAGCTCCATGTTTAGCAGGATCATTTGCATAACTCCCAGCTCTGTAAAATGCCTGAGCTTTGTAAGATCCAACCTCAAAATAAATAAGCAATTAATCTTACTGTAGCTGGATAAAATATTTCTGGCTGCATTTAAACATTTCATTGTGCAAGACATCAACTGCCTCAATACTTTTTCTTCACAGATATCTGCCAGCAGATGGGTCCAATGATAGATGAAAAACTAGAAGAAATAGATAGGTGAGAACAATTTTTTCACTGATTTCCTTCAAATTGGGCAGTTTTAATAATATTTTTTTTGTACTTTCATTTCTTAAGATAAAAAACCTTGCAAGAAAAATGGAACAACTTCACCTTTATTTTTTTAATGCTGAAATATCAAGTTGTGAGCGTGTGCAGTGAGATTTGATTCTCCCAAAATTCACTGCACAGGTCATGGATGTTTTTTATTTTGGCATTGTGTTGCTGTAACCTTCTCCAGCCTGTCCAGAGGTTGGAATTTTCAGTTCTTTTCAGAATTATTCCATGTTATCCTTAGGAAGATGGAGAGGGACAAGGGATGGAGGGACAGGACACAGGGAATGGCTTCACTGGCAGAGGGCAGGGATGGATGGGATATTGGGGAATTGGGATATTGGGAATTGGGATATTGGGATATTGGGATATTTGGGATATTGGGAATTGGGATATTTGGGATATTGGGGTATTGGGATATTGGGATATTTGGGATATTGGGGAATTGGGATATTTGGGATATTGGGATATTGGGAATTGGGATATTTGGGATATTGGGGAATTGGGATATTTGGGATATTGGGATATTGGGAATTGGGATATTTGGGATATTGGGGAATTGGGATATTTGGGATATTGGGATATTGGGAATTGGGATATTTGGGATATTGGGGAATTGGGATATTTGGGATATTGGGATATTGGGAATTGGGATATTTGGGATATTGGGGAATTGGGATATTTGGGATATTGGGATATTGGGAATTGGGATATTTGGGATATTGGGGAATTGGGATATTTGGGATATTGGGATATTGGGAATTGGGATATTTGGGATATTGGGGAATTGGGATATTTGGGATATTGGGATATTGGGAATTGGGATATTTGGGATATTGGGGAATTGGGATATTTGGGATATTGGGATATTGGGAATTGGGATATTTGGGATATTGGGGAATTGGGATATTTGGGATATTGGGATATTGGGAATTGGGATATTTGGGATATTGGGGAATTGGGATATTTGGGATATTGGGATATTGGGAATTGGGATATTTGGGATATTGGGGAATTGGGATATTTGGGATATTGGGATATTGGGAATTGGGATATTTGGGATATTGGGGAATTGGGATATTTGGGATATTGGGATATTGGGAATTGGGATATTTGGGATATTGGGGATTGGGGTATTGGGATATTTGGGATATTTGGGATATTGGGGTATTGGGATATTGGGCTATTGGGGTATTGGGAATTGGGATATTGGGTTATTGGGATATTGGATATTGGGAATTGGGATATTGGGACTTGAGATATTGGGTTATTGGGAATTGGGATATTGGGTTATTGGGAATTGGGATATTGGGGTATTGGGAATTGGGATATTGGGTTATTGGATATTGGGATATTGGGACTTGAGATATTGGGTTATTGGGAATTGGGGTATTGGGAAATTGGGATATTGGATATTGGGGTATTGGGATATTGAGTTATTGGGTTATTGGGAATTGGGATATTGGGTTATTGGGTTATTGGGAATTGGGAATTCCTGGCTAGGCTGCAATTCCCAGAGCAGCTGTGGCTGCCCCTGCATCCCTGGCAGTGTCCCAGGCCAGGCTGGAATAACCTGGGACAGTGGAAGGACCCCATGGCAGAAGGATCCCTTCCAAACCCACACCATCCCATAATTCTGTGACTCCTGGGAATATTTGAGGCTGGAAAAACCAGGGAATTCCACCTGGGAATTGCTTTGGTGCCAACAATCTTTGTGCAACTCTTGCATTTCCCTTCCAACCACAGCACAGCAATTTTTCAGTATAAATGAGTAAAAAAATTGAACTTTTCCCTTTTAGGAGCTTCTTTTGCTTTCATATTTCATGCAGCCCTGTTCTTTCCTCCCCACCTGAGGAGTCAGAGCAGCTCAGTGCCCTCTCCTTTGTGTTTTGGAGCAGGAAACATTCCGAGTTATCCGAGCTGAACGTGAAGGTTCTGGAAGCTCTGGAGCTCTACAACAAACTGATGAACGAGAGCCCCATGTACTCAGCCTACTCCAAACTCCAGCACCCTGCACAATTCCCACCCTCCTCCTCCTCTGTGCAGGTCAGTCTCCCTGAAAATCTGAAAATTCCCTGAAAATCTGAAAATTCCCTGAAAATCTGAAAATTCCCTGAAATCTGAAAATTCCCTGAAATCTGGAAATTCCCCACCACTTATCCCCATTTAAAAAAAAATCCCAGCAAAACCTAAAGGGAGCCCACAAGCAATCTGACATTGCCTTTGCAAGAAATTGGGATTTATGCACTAGAACAGAAGGTTTTTTGCTCGGGCACTGTTGAAAATTCCCAAAGATCCCTTTCCATAATTCATTTCTTGCAGTTGGAATGGGGTGTTGCAGCAGCTTGGTGGATATTCTTGCTGTGAGTCATGTCAATCTCCAAGTAAAATGTTCCCTTCTTATCTAATAGTGGGGATGGGAGGGAGCTGGAATATCAATCTATTAATCCCAAGTGGTTTTTTTTTTTTGCTAATTATAGAAACACTCTGCTTTTAGCTCCTTTTGCCCTTAGAAAAATGAACATTTTGTATCAGTTCTTAAAACGTTGTATTTGTGCTCCAAACTGTTCCACACTGTCCCTAATGATGGCTTAAGGAAGAACCATGGAGGGGAAGGAGAGATTTTTTTCAAAAAGCACAGAATGAGGTTTTTTGCCTTGAAGTGAATTTTACTTTCATGTTAATTGTTCAGTGGGAAAAGAATAGTTGCCATGGCAACTGCTAGATCTGAAAATATGTCAGTTAAAAGTAATTTCATGTCCTTAACTCCCAGGAACGATGGAAAATTCATTATATTTGGAGGTTACAAAGTAATTTAAGCCAACAGGCAGCTGGAGTTTGCTGTTTCCTCCCAAAACTGGTGCCTGGAAATGCAGGATAATGCTGGGCTTGATTTGGGACAAACCAGCCCAAATCCAAACCCCACCAGCAGCAGCTCCACCTGAATTTGGAGGGAATCTTGCATTATTTCAATCAGAATTAGAAGAAAATGCAGGTTTTGCTCCCAGCTTTGGAACATTCTGGAGGGTTCATTGCAGAGTGTGCCAAGCACCAATCCCGTGGCTTTGTTTGATTTGCAGTATCCTGTGCAGCCTCCCAGTGGGAATTACATGATGCAGGGAGTGTCCCTGTCCCCAGGGTATGGCCTGGCCCCCGAGCACCTGGCCCAGGTGAGGTCCCTGCCCCAGAGCATCAACTCTGCAGCCACCCAGCCACCTGCAGCTGCTTATTTAAGGTATGGATCCAGCCAGTTCTGCATCCTGGGGGTGGAATTCTGGAACTTTGCACCTTCTTGTGGCATGTCATTTTTGAGAGGGAAATTCTGATTTTATTAAGCCAGGGAGCAGTGGGAGCATTATTCTGGATCAGACTGATCCTGCACCAGGAGGTTTTCCAGGAAGGTTTATTTAAGAGAGGAAGGTTGAAAAGGAACTTCTGACTTTAAGCACCCAGCACCAAAGATTAAAAATTAAATAGCAGTAAGTTCAAGAGTAGGTTAGAAAGCAAGAGTACAAGTTAAAAAGCAAGAGGAAAAGTTAGAAAGGAAGAGTAAAAGTTAGAAAGCTAGAGGAAAAGTTAGAGGAAAAGTTAGAAAGCTAGAGGAAAAATTAGAAAGAGGAAAGGTTAGAAGGCAAGAGGAAAAGTTAGAAAGCAAGAGGAAAAATGAGAAAGAGGAAAGGTTAGAAGGCAAGAGGAAAAGTTAGAAAGCAAGAGGAAAAATGAGAAAGAGGAAAGGTTAGAAGGCAAGAGGAAAAGTTAGAAAGCAAGAGGAAAAATGAGAAAGAGGAAAGGTTAGAAGGCAAGAGGAAAAGTTAGAAAGCAAGAGGAAAAATGAGGAAGAGGAAAGGTTAGAAGGCAAGAGGAAAAGTTAGAAAGCAAGAGGAAAAATGAGGAAGAGGAAAGGTTAGAAGGCAAGAGGAAAAGTTAGAGGAAAAGTTAGAAAGCAAGAGGAAAAATGAGGAAGCAAGAGGAAAAGCTAGAAAGAAAGAAAGAAAGAAAGTAAGTTGGGAAAAGCAAGAGTAAGTTAAAAAGTAGAAGTTACCTAACAGAGTTATGGAGCTGCTGGGAGAATTTTGAGGGTGAAAACGTTTTTCCTGCAAAACCCACAAAAACCTGCCACGTTCTGGGCATGAAAAGGTGGAATTGCTGGGAAACTGGTTAAGAACAGGGAGCATCACAGGGGGGAAAGAGCAAGGCCAGACTGATTGGAGTAAAAATTGCTATTTTCTTAGCCAGCAAAACACGAAATCCCTTCAAAATCAATATTTTGGTGGGATGTGTGTGTGTTTGGGGTGCTCCCAGCCTGGTGTGGGGTGCTCCCAGCCTGGTGTGGGGTGCTCCCATCCTGTTGTAGGGTGCTCCCAGCCTGGTGTGGGGTGCTCCCAGCCTGTTTTGGGGTGCTCCCAGCCTGGTGTGGGGTGCTCCCATCCTGTTTTGGGGTGCTCCCATCCTGTTTTGGGGTGCTCCCATCCTGTTGTGGCGTGCTCCCATCCTGTTTTGG
>VXBI01004285.1:14250-42456 GCA_013397375.1 Toxostoma redivivum
GATCTCCCCACTGTCTTCCAACTCCACGTGCTAGCCGCGAGAGAAAACCCCTCCGTCCTAGTGGTCCCCTTCCTTTTTCAGGCTCCTTTTTTTTTTTTTTTTCCATCTCCCCCCCACCCCCTTCCAGTGAGAGGCAACTAACTTGTAGCCCCAAGTGATTAGCATAAAAAATAGGGAAAAATTCCACAGAAAATAAAATAAATTATTCAACCCCCAACAGTGGTGCTGGTTTAACAGCTTGAGTCGAGGATTTTAGGGGGCTTTTCCAACCTCAGTTATCCCATGAGTCTGTGATTATACATTGCCCAGTAAGACACCATGGATTATATCCATTTTTCTATTATGTGGTGGGAATTCCATTTAGGAAGGGGAAGCAGAGGTCAAGGAAAAATGTTTTTACTTGGAGGGAGACTTGTTGGCCATAGAAAAATATGAAAGGAAGGAATAAATCATGGCATTGATGAACCTGGGGAAGTTAAGTGGAACACTTCATGTGGCTAATGATGAGGTAGCAGCAATCCTCATTTCAAGGTCCTGCTTTAATTAGAAATTAAACATATGGCCTAGACCAGCTGAAGAAAATGAGCAGTGCTTTTCCTGCAAGAGAGCAATTCCTTCCAAAGGTCCCAAGGCAATAGGAAAATTACAAAACTGCTTTCCAGCTCTTCACAGTAATATTGTTTTTTTCTTCCATTTAACTGATGGCAAAATCAAGACTACTATTTTAACTTGTATGCTGCAATTGTAGCACAAATAGATAAGACTATTTGCTAAGTAGAAAGAACAAGAGGTTTTCATGCTGATAATACATTATTATTGACAATTTGATGCTTTTATCAAGTAATGGTAATCAACCTCTACTTGCTTGATAAATTCCTAGCCCAGAATGTTGATTTTATCAAAATTACCTTAGCAGTTAAGGGTGTAATTTTCTGCTGGTAAAATGAAGGATGTTCTCAGTAATTCGTAATTGTCCAATTATTTGGTATAATTTTTTTATGTTTTAACATGTTCCATGGGTTTCAAGGCAGCTTGAGTGCTCTGCATGGTGTGTCAGCATGCTGAATAGGAAGGCACCTGTCAGTGTTTTTATTATACACAATCTTCTTGCTAACTAGGAAAATAAGACCTGAGGGTGTTTTTTATTGCTGACTGTGAAAAACGCATCGCATTTTCTCACACCAGGACACAAAACAAACATTACCCAATTTCTCTTCCACTTCAAAAACTATATTATTTATTAGTGCCTACCAGGGCACAAAATTATGCCCAGTTAAAAGAGTTCTGTGTCACTCAGTGAGGACAGCTGCCACCAAAAATGTGGTGATTCTAGGTGCAGTGTTAAATCTGATACCACTGATGTACTGCATATGTGTCTAACCAGAAATAAAGACTCTGCTTATAGAGATGGCACCCTCTGGGGAGGCTGTTGCTTCCCCAGGGCAGGAGGAAGAATTTGCTGACAGCATGGGCACTCCCATCAGATAAGTTGCTGGCAAATTCAGCAGCAGAAGGATGAAAAAAGAACTAGTTTGCTATAGCCAGCTGAAATGCACAAGGTGACAAATAACACCAGCAGTACCAGGAAACCCTTCAACCAAACCTTCAACCAAAACTGCAAAGAGGAAACCTTTCTTAATTTACCTCTATTTACCAGCTTCATATACTTAGCAGCCACTTTCCAGTGTGGCTTTCTCCATTTCCACCCCAGCTTTTCTTACATTGTTACCTGAAACAGCAAGGAACACATCCAGGGGTTTGCAACTGAACAAGATGAAAACCAAACAGCTGCCTGAAATCCACGTTTTCCTCTGCTCCCATGCTTCCATGAAAATATTTCTCCTTTTATGCTTAGGAAACAGTACCCTATACCTGGTAATTGTATCAGATGAACTTGGTCACTGAAAAGACTGTCTGAGTCTTAGCAGAGAAATGAAACACCAGTTTCACACAGTGTTTTGTACCACCAGGAATTCAGAAGGCCAAAACCCCCTAAGCAGTGAGCAACAAATGTTGCCTGGCAATATTACTGATGTTTTTATTCTGAAACAATCCAAGCCAAAGACAGCACTAGAGGGCACAGTTGCAGGAGAGCAAAATCAACCATTTTTGGACTGCAGTGAAACATTCAACACACTGACGAAATTCCTCTCTGATAAATTAATGTAAATCAGGCTTGAAAGGAGCATTCTCATCTCCAAGTTGGCTGAAAGACCGGATCAAAATGATAGGTGACAATATTGCAAACCGGGGAGTGTTTGTATAATATGATGGCACAGGGATAAGGAGTTGTTCTATTTAACACATTCATTAATGATTCAAAAGAAGAAACAAGCAGAGAGTAATGAGATTTGATACTTGGGAGGATTACTTAGAACTGGTCAGAGCTGCAAATTAATGCAAAGCAAGAGACACCAGAATCACAGGCACAGAAAAGCAAAAGGCTCAAAGCACGTGGGTGGAAAGCAAAATTTAATAAAGAGAAACCTGGGGGGAAAGCAGGCAGAGTAAACATCAATCCAGCAAGAGAAAACCTAGGAAGGGGTAATATGGGAAGTGATCTGGACAGGAGAGCTGACAAGTTATCATAGGCCAGGCTGTGCTGTGAAGATGCTTCACTGACATCTGGGGACACGTACAGCTGCATTGCCCAGCGAGGACCTCCGACACCTCTGGGTCCTGGCACCATAGCAGGAATTAATTCCCACCATTGTCCTCAGCTGCCTTGCCCTGCACATCCCTGCTGCAGCTGGAATTCAGAGGAGACCTATAAGAGTAGTGGGAAAGGAGCTGGGTAGCTCAATCTCCAGGAAAAGTCTGGAAGTGTTGCAGCTTCACTGCAGTAGCACAGACTGGGAAAGGCATGGTTTGCCAAAGGTGGTGGGGAGGCACATCCGTCACTGGCATAGGAAGGAGACATAGGGAAACAAAAGGCAGCTGAGAACACTAGAACCACAGTTTTGCTTGAGCAAGATGGGACCCTTTCCAAAGTATTTGAGCCATAATGTACATGGAAATTCCAACATTTCAGAATATAAGAGCAATCTGAGTAAATTGTAATGACAGAGAAAACTTGTAAAATCCCCTCAGTGGAGGGACCTGTCTATTCAAAACTGCTGACTGTTGTGGAGGAGCAGCAAAGGCAGTGAGGATTATTCTGTGTCTGGGCAGAAGTGGGATGTGGGTTTCTCTGCCTGTCCTGAGCAGAAAGCAGACTTGTGATGAGGAAGTTGCTAAGCAGCCTCCATGGAGAAGGAGTTCTGGAAGCTGGCAGCTCCCAGAAAAGCTTGCAGCCTTTCTGTTTACAGCAGAAGAAAGCAAGTCATTCACAGAATCCCAGAATCCCAGGATGGATCAGGTTGGAAGGGAGCTCAGTGGGTCATCTGGTCCCACCTTCCTGCTGCAGCAGGGTCATCCCACAGCACACAGCACAGGATTGTGTTCAGGTTCTGGAATGTCTCCAGCGAGAGAAACTCCCCAGCCTCTCTGGGCAATCTGTTAAGTGCTTGGTCACTGCACAGGGAAGTTCTACCTCAGGTTCAGGTGGAACTTCCTGGGCTCAGTCCCTGCCTGTGGCTCTCTGCCATTGCTGGGCCCTGCTCTGACCCTCCCTACACACAGGGACACACAGGGATGAGGATCCCTCTCAGCTGGGGCTCCTCTCCAGGCTGGACAGCCACAGCTCCCTCAGCCATTCCTCGTGAGGGAGATGCTCCAGGCCCTTCCTCACCTCCACAGCCTTTGCTGGACCAGCTTCAGGAGCTGTGTGTCCCTCCTGCCCTGAGGAGCCCAGAGCTGGACACTGCAGAGGGGCAGGATCCCGCCCTGACCTCCCAGCAATGCCCATCCAAGTGCACTCCAGGATCCCATTGGCCTTCTTGTCCCCAGGACACTCTGCTGGCTCAGGGACAGCTGTTTGTCCCCCAGGACCTCCAGGTCCTTCTCTGCAGAGCTGTTTGCCAGCAGATCACCCTGGCCTGTGCTGGTGCTTAGGGTTATTCCTGCCCACGTGCAGGACTCTGCAATTGCTTTTGTTGAATTTCAGTGTGTTCCTGACATCCTTGGCTACATTTAATTCCACATGGGTCTTTGCTTTCCTTGTCTCATTTCTGCTTACTCTGACAACCTCTTTATGTTCATTCCGAGTGGCCTGACCCTGCTTCCATCTCCTGTGTATTTCCTGCTTCCTCTTACATAATGACAGGAGTTCCTTGTTCATCCATGCAGGTCCCTTGCACCCTTTTCACTCTTCTTCTTGCTTTATTCTGCTCCAACTCTGGTCTTGCTCACACAAATCCTGTCTGCCAGCTGTCTCCTGCAGCCAGCTTCATCTTGTTGCAGGAGTGTTTATTAGGATGAAGCCAGAGTTTTTTCTAGCAGAGAAAAGCAGTGCTGGGAATTCATGTATAACCTGAAGCCAAAAAATCATAAATAACATTTTAATCTGGCTGAGGGGCTTCTGGGCAACCCTATTTGTCATTAGTAGTACTGAGGGTATGCCAACTATTATCCCAGATCAGAACATTTTTGAACAGCAGTCTCACGGATGGCACAACAAGCTATTAAACATGAGATGCATAGGAAGATGACTCAGCCCTCCCTTTCTTCAGGGCAAACAAAAGGTGATCCTGTCCCGTGTGTGTTATTTTTCTGGTTAGCTGAAGTGCTAGTGCTCATCTAACAAGAGCTTTTTGCAATATATTAATGACAAAAGGTAATGTAGAAATGTCATTGCCCATTCCAGCATGACAATGGTCACCTCACAAACAGGACACAGACAAGGCAGATGTGTTTAACACATTCTTTACCCCTGTCTTCAACGTGGATGATGGACCACGGGAATCTGAGCTGGAAGACCACAGCTGCAAGAATAATTAACTCCCAGCTGACCCTTACATGTGATCTGCTGCTCCAACAGGATCCTTACAGATCTATGGAGCCTAAAGGAATTCGTCTGAGAATCTGTGGTGGTTTGTCTTAATTTCCTGAAATAGTTCCCTGTCAGGACCTGAGCAGCCTCCTTTGGACACAACAAGGACCAATCAATGTCTGATTTTTAGTATTGACTCCGTGTTACACCAATGAGAAAGTATATGTGTCTTTGTGAATCATGCATGTAAAGATGAAAAATCACAGAGATCTCTCTTTTGGTCCCAGCTGTTCAGCAGGTAACTAGTCTGGCTGGGGTCAGGCCTGCTCAGGCCGCAGGCCTAGCCAGACCCAGGCCTAGCTGAGGAGGGAAGGCCCTTTGGCTGCTGAGATCCTGGCTGCTTCCCCCTCTCCCCAGCGTGGCCAGACTGGCCTGAGGTGGCTTGGCAGGAATCCTGTTGCTACTAACACCCGGGAGCAGCTCTGGGCAGGGCCCACCCTGCCATGGTGCCCACATGGCCTGGGGAATGGGGGATGATCTGGACCCCCCTGGTTCCATTCCCTGGTTCCATTCCCTGGAATGGAATGCAGTTAGAACAACCACCACCACTTTCTGGCTAGGCCCTGGTGATCCTAGCCCAGCCCCAGCGCAGCTCCCAAAGACTCTTTATCAGAAAATAGCTCCTGGCCATGGCCTGGAAGACATCGCGCGACCATCTGCAGGCACCAGGCAAGATATAACTCTTTCCTTGACCAGAATGAGACCTGCAGACGCTTTGTTCTCTCTCCTGGGTGAAAGAAAAGGACAGGGATGAAGACATGCACAGACACAGCATGGTCAGACAAAAGGAAGAGTTGGGTCCAAGATGAGGGATTGAGGAGATGCCCTACTTTGGACTGATGTTCTTTTTTTAAGCTATGGAGAAGATTATGATTGATAAATCAGATACTCTTGTTTCCCTGTAATTCTTAGAAATGCACATGGGTTGGATGAAATGTTCTAACTGTAGACATGAGCAGAGGCATTTGTGTTAAAGTAAGCAGTAGCTGTGGTCCCATGAGAAGTCTGAACAAAGAGAAGACATGACGATTCCTGTTGTCCCCCAGGGAAGAAGAAGACCTCTGTTTTCAAACAACAACATGTATCTTTGCTTGAACTGCTAATCCTTAAATTTATGTGCCCCATAAGATGACATGGTCCTCAATAACAGTTGTGGGAAGACTGTTAATTGAGGAAAGATTTTTTACATTGATCCGATTTCCTTGTCCTGGGCAGCTGATTCACTGTGACATCAAGGCCATGAGAAAACTGTTTTCTCATGGAGAAGTCTCCATAGACTGAAGAGAGAAACTCCTCTCCCAAGTAAATTAGAGAAAGACTTTAGAGATAGCAAACTGCCTGATTTGTTTCTGTCATCTTTCACACATTGTCAGTGTGAAAGAAAAGAAGTTGTGGGGGAAGAAGTGTTCTGAAAGTTTTATTCTGATTCTTATTTTTCCTTGTTGTTTCTAGTAATAAACTTTTTCTTTATACCTTTCAAAGTCTGAGCCTGTTTTGCCTTCCTCCTAATCCTATCTCACAGCAGGAAATGAGTAAATAATTCTAGTGGGTACACTGGCGATTTAGCCAGCCCTAAACCTACCACGGAATCCTCAGTTGCTGATGTCATCTCAAAGCCTCCCTCAATGATTTTTGAGCAGTCAGGAACTGGAGCAGTCCCAGCTGTCTGGTAGCAAGTGAACGTTGTCCTGATTTTCAAGAAGGGCAAGAAGGAGGACCCTAGAAACAACAAGCCTGTCAGTCTAATTTCACAGACTGGTAAAATCATAGAAAAGATTTTCTAGGAGGTATCAAAAAACACCTGAAGGACAATGTAGTCATCACGTACAGCCAACAGAGCTTTATGAAGGGAAAATCCTGCTTGCCAAACCTGATTTCCTTTTACAAAAAGATAATCCCCGCCTTGTGGATCAAGGGAAGCCAGCTGACGTAATCATTTTTGGATTTCAGCAAAGCTTTCCATACTGTCTTTCGCAGGATCCTTCTGGACAAAATGTCCATTCCACAGCTGGATAAACACATCATGTGAAGGGTGATCAGCTGCCTCATGGGTTGGGAAGAAAGAGCTATAGAGAATCAGGTATCATCAGACTGATGACCTGCCATTAGTTTTGTAGGGCTCCATCTTAGGGCAGATCCTCTTCAACATCTTCACAAATTACTTGAATGCAGACCTGGAAGGAGCACTAAATAAGTCTGACAACAGCATTAAGCTGGGAGGAGCTGTCGACTGCCTCAGAAGAGAGGCCCTGCAGAGAGACCTTGACAAATTAAAGGGCTGGAAAATGGCCACCAGTGTGAAGTTCAACAAGGGAAGCTGCTGGATTCTGCCCCCAGTGTGACTCTTGGGCTATCCTGCAAATACCAAAATAAGATAACCAAAAAGAGGGTTGAGGGCAGCCTCCACAAAGAAAAATCCTTGTTGTTTTTAAATGTCTAAATCCCAGAAGGCTGTTAATCTTTTTCATAATTTGGTTATTACTGAGGGACAGCAGTACTGCCTGATGAAAACAAAGTGCCTGAGCTGATGAGCTCCACTTGTGACTCAGGAATGGAGGAGATGATGGGGCAGGGTGATCTAGACATCAGGTGCAATGCTATATGCAATGCAGTAAATCAAATCTCTTCCTCTTCCACTCCCACACACAGAGAAACTAATTGTATGACTCCACACACTGCAGATGCAAACACTAGATATTTGAAAACTGAGCCCTGACTTTGAGCTAACAGAGGATGATAACATTCAACTAGTTCAGTGTATAATCACAGCTGGAAATCCATGCATGGATATTTTGTTCCAGGGATATAGCAATATAGGCTGGGCTTTAAAATATATTGGAAGGGGTTTAGCTTCTCAGATGCTACTGAAAGGTGAGAAAGTTGGGCCCTTTCTTCCCTCTGCTTCCTTTAAAAGTTTCTGTAAAGACAGACCCTTCCATCATGGCAGTGGTCCTGCTTCTGATAGCTGTCTGTAGAGTTTTTGAACAGTGCAGCAAGCTGAGCTGAGGAAATTGCCATTAGCTTTTCTGAGAAAAGTAAACTCTAATCCTCTCTAAAGGTAACTACATGTTGATGACTGTTCCCAAAAATGGATAATGGCTTAGGCTCTCAGCTAGTATAAAATTACAGGGGTGAATTCAAAGAACCAAGCTCATTAGCACAAACTGCAGAGCCGATGAACCTTGAATAGCTGGAAATGCTGGGCTTTGGATTTTATAATTAGACTTCTGATAGGAAAGAGAGACATGAGAGATCAAGAAAGCAATTAATTCCGTCACAAAACAAACCATATCTGACTCATCAGCATGAGCATCAGAAAGATCTCTAAAATTTGTCCTTTGGAGGCAGGGTACTGTAACAGAGCCGCTTGGATAAAGAGAATGAAACAGCACAAAATGCACAAAATGCACTCCTTCTTGCCTGGCTGTATTTCCAAACTGCCATCTCTTTCTTTTCAGCTGCTGTGGAATAACATCCAAGTCAAATAATTTTTATCTATTTCCATTTCTTGGGTGTGTGAGCGCATTCAGAGTGAGCATTGCAGAATTGCTCAAAATTCATAGCAAAGCATCTATCTTCTGACTGTTCTTCAATCTTGATGCATCTGTACAATCCCATAATATGAACATAAATTAATTGTTATAATACACTATGCATGGTCTAGCTTTTTATAAATCTAGAGCATTCTCTGAGTTTCCAAAGAAGAGTAAGGTCATACAGGGATGAAATACCTGAACATTTGACATGTTTAAGGACATGAAGTTACCCTGTGTGGAATTAAGGTCTCCAAATGTATGATGCTTGTCAGGGGCTCTGCAAGTGTTGTTTCCCTAATAAAGAAGGTTTTTCACACATTTCCTGGAGGGAAGGTGATTCACCCTGCCAGGTTGAAACCCAGTACGCTGCAATGTAAGCAGCTCATGAAACTTGGTGGCACAATGTATGGAAATCCAGGCATGACTCACACACTCAATATAGGATTGCAAGGAGGTATTTGCAATAATTGAGCAGAACTTTAGCATCATATCCACCCTGTTCTGTGCAGAAGTACCATGCAGGAGGAATCCTTTCTGATTCAATCAAATGCTCAGGGAGGCACTTGATCCCATATATGCACTTAAACAGGACAGGAGACTGATTTAACCAAGTAAATAGGATTAAGAGTAGGTTTAATGGTATTACATCACATGCAGCCTGTGCTTAAACGACTTGCTAAGGCAAAGAATGCCTTTTGTTTTCTGAATTGATTTTTCTCAAGCCCAGGGGGTTGAGGAAAGAGAACAATCCAATTGCAGAAGACAATCTTGGACAGCAATGGGAGATCCGTCCAAATTTTCTGCAGCCGTCAGTGGACTGAAGCACTCCATTGGGCAAGAGCTTCAGCCCAGCTTTACATGGGCTCAGCACCATCCTGGGAGCGAGAAGGGGGAAGAGATGAGGGCAACGTTAGCACTGCCTAACAGTAGACACATAAATTCAGTGCCTGAATGAAGAGTGTGATTCACATTTGCTGTATACACCTGGAGACAGCCAGTCTCCTCCGTAGAGTGACTCAGAATGACCTCTGGAACCTGTAGGTGCTCTAAAGGAGACTATGTCTCCTTTATTGCAATGCTTTTGCTAGAGATTCAAGATCCAGCATTTGCAAAGCCCAATACACACTTGTTGGTTGTTTTACAGAGTCAGCAATATTTAACTGCCTAACTGTTCAACCCCCCTGCAGAGTTATGGCTATCTTTTGCATTGTAAGAGTAGAGTTATTTTTCCATTAGTGCAATTGCAGAAATACAGAGTTTCTTGGGAAATTTGTCACTCCCAGTTGCTAAAGGGATTACGAGACAAGCAAATCTCCCTTCCTCTTCTGCCCCACTCCAAAACAGCATGCACTATCAATACTACTACGATGGAAAATCCAAGTTGAAATTTAGCTTTAAACTCTGTTGTAGCAAATTAGTGCTGCAGCTACTTCCTTTCTGCTATTCCTGCTAAGAGTTGCTACATTCTAGCAGGAGAGACTTTACATGAAGTTGTACATGGACTTGTTGCATGTACGCATGTGTGCATTTTTCTATACAAAAGTGTAAGCAATTGGCTGCATTCAGACAGCCTGATGCCTGGAACTCATGGATGAATCAGTGTTTATAATAACTACTGGTATTTTTGGAAAAGTTTCATTCAAGAATGGTGCACCTCTCTGAAGTGAGGAAATAGAAATACAGTTTAAAAGAAGATAAACTCATAGCTGAGAGTTCTTTCTAAATCCTCAGTTTTTAGTATTTCTCTCATGAACAGTGAATTAGGATGGAAGTAGCTGAGCTCTCTGTTGAGCTGTGGGACTGAACTTCATCTTGACATCCTGGATGTTCGAGGTGCTTTGCACCCCACCAATGTTATTCTGAAGAGGGGAATTAATTCTCTGCATCTGATGGGGCTGGCATATGGTTCTCCTCTTTGCCCAGCCTCTATGAATCTGTTTCACACGAACCTTTCGTGCAGTAGCACCCTCAGAGCTGCATGACCCCCTGTCCTAAGTGCATTTCCTTATCAGAATATATGGCACTGCGTTATGCTGCATGTTTATGGTTCGAAACACTGGCTGATAATGTGGCCATAGTCAAACAAAATGCTACATGCAACAGCAACCATTTCATTTGTTTTAGGGAAAGAATAGGACATCAGAAAGAAAGAAATGTATGCTTAGCTACATTGGCAGTCAAATAGCTGAAATGATATAACCATTAAAATGTATTTTCCTGATAACCACCCACTTTCATATATTATCTATTTATTTTTCTGTGGTATCTTAGTGGAACTTGGAACATATTAGATCTATTTTTTTCTTCCAGTAGACATTTAGTTCATTGCTGGAAGCAAAATTTCTCATTCTTTCTGGTTACATTATTCTCACAAATTGGAGTAGGAGAAGTGATATTTTTAATGGGTATTTGTGCAACTAAATAGAAGAATGTTCACAGAAATTAGCTTTATTAGTGCCTAGTGGGGTTGGCGTTTGAACCTTTTCAGTCTGCAGTTAGAAATATTAGATGGCCAATTGATTCTGAGCAAAATACACATTTCTAGACTTTTCATTTTCTAAAATGCTGTTGTGAATGGAATGGCTCCTAAAAGCTTTGAAAATCGACTTCCTGAAAGGAAATACTTGATCAAACAGAAAGGATTTAGGCTGTGCAGGTAATCTGTGTTGTATAATAACTCTTCTTTATTTTTTTCCCTGTAATTTTTCATCTATAACTATTTTCAGAGCTGAACTAGCTCAGATGCCAACTTTCCCTAGATTTGTAATGTTCAGAAAACTGCAGTGGCAGAGGCTGGCTAAATGTTGCAGAAGGAGACTCAGGGACAGTGCAGTCCCTCCTGTTGCTCTGATGCACAAGGAGTTAATTGTGACTCCTTAATTATCACCTCTGCAGTGTGATCTGCCCCCCAAAAAACCCCAACAATCAGGTTTTTCCCTTCCCGTGAATGTGCTCTTTTAACAAACAGACCATGTCCTCATTTAATCTATGACACAAAGATAATGCAATAATAAATACTAGAGCCAACATTTTATTAGTAAGCCCCCCCTTTTCTCTCTTAAAATAGCCTTCTTTCTCTTGAAAATGCTTGTTTGTTTTCAGAGTGAAGAGGGAGAGGTAAGAAAGAGAACACTTCATTTTAAAACTAACAAGTTTGGCATTACAAGATGTGACTGACCAGAAACTTTAGATAGGTGAAAGCAGAAATTTCAAAACACAGTCAATATGAGAGAAAAAGTGCTGTTTAGTGTGGAGGCCAGGTAGTTGGCTCTAATTTAGGCTTAGATTTCTCTCTTTCTGTAATGCTACTTTAGAAAATTTTCTGTGTACATTTACTGTAAGTATTGCCCTAAGGGAATGTATCCATTGACATCACATTAGAAGTTTTAATTATCCTTAGGGCATTTCACAAAGCAGATTTTGTAATTGAGAGGTAGAGTATTTCCAGTGTATAAGAGTTTAAGGGCTTGCTTCTCTGCTGGCTTGAAACATGAGTAGTGGTGGAGAGAACAACAAATATTTCAACTGTTTTCATGGAAGAAGTGAGGATCCATGTGTCTACTTTGACCCCCTGACTCTTTTTGCTGTGTTTTTTCAGTTTAGTGCTTCTGACACGCACTCTGTATGAAATAGGCAGAATTTTTTTAACTGTCTGAATTACACAGTGCTGCTGTCAGTGATGTCCACAGCAAACCTTATTTGTCTGCAGTGGTGAGAAGGAAACAAGTGAGTGTTATTGGTGAAGAGATCCATTGAAAGCCCTCATTTTCAATACACTTCACATTTTTTTCCACCCGGCCCCTAGTTATTTCCCCAAGCCATTATTTTTCATTCTAAATCAAATTTTCCATTTAAGTCAATAGCTTGACTTTATCTTACTGTTTTCTTTACAAATGTTAAGACCACACACTCAGCTCTGCTAACACATTGTATTATGCTACTAGTAGACAAATTTTAACATCACATCACATACATGTTGCAGTTGCTGTTGTAACATGCGTTTTAAAAAATATGTTTATTGGATGAAATTTTCTCTTTCTCAAGAAAAAATCTGGTTCTTCAATATAATTTATTATGCCTTTTAAAATTCTGTCTGTTCAATAAAATGTTTGCTATATTATAAATACCTGTAACGAAAATATAATTTAAAATTCTGAGAGAAAACTTTTTTTTTTTTTTTTACTTTTACATTTTTCACAAAACCCACACAGGCACCAAGGAAAGACTAATAATAAAAATAATTTACTCCTGTACAAGCTTATCTGGGTTGGAAACATTCAAAAGAGAGATTTTAAACTTGTCATCTGTTGAAACTTTGGCTACAGCATAGGAACTGATCTTAAAACAAAGGAGGGTCTTTTGTTTTCCACCCTTTTAACCTGAAAATTTCTTTCAAGGCCTGATGGACGGTTGTTGGTACTTTCCTCACTGCAATAGACCTGAATGACGACTGGCTAAATCTGTTGTTATCTGAGGGAACCAGCCTCTAAGCTTCATTGCACAGGACTGAAAGTGGCCCTTACCTTGCCAGATGAGTCTATTCTGAAAATTAAACATTAGTGAAAATAAGTGCTCTCATTCTATAATAGCAGCAATTAGAAATTTTCATGGTTTGCTTGTTCATTAGTTATGCATTGCCAGAAAGCTTTTGCGTGGAAAATACAGCAAAGGGAAAGCTTTCTGATCTGGACCACTTGCAGGGTTTGTTTTTTTTTAATGAATTCTCCTCCTAAGAAAATTTCTTAGTAGAGAGGGAGAAATTCAGTACAAGAGACATTCAATAGTGGAGATATTATCCTTCATCTGTTGAATAGAAGAATATTAAAGAATCCTTAAAACTGGCTAAAAGGCAGGCTAAGCCCAAGATAGGCATAAAGCCACCACAAAGAATGTTTTTTAAATCTTATATTTGGTAAGACAATTTTCAAGATTGTCTTTGGAGAAGTTCTTTTTTTCCACATAAGACTTAATTAGTTACAGTAAATAGGTTTACCTTTAAATTACAGAATTTGTGTGAAGTTTGAAAAACTTTTATTTGAACTGATGGATTATGAGCAAAATATCAAATTCCTGTCTTAGAGACACTTGCATAATTTTAAGGAATAGACAGTGAAGAAGAATCTAATCAAATATTTATAGAGACTGCAAAACATTTCAATAGTAGACAAAAGGAAGAAAAGTAAAAAGCAGTCAGCACTTTTTTGGGTTTTCTGTAGCACTTCAATGAGATAACTATCCCCTGGGAATCTTCATTGCCTTGTTCTAGAACCCCTACCTTTTCTGAGCAACATGGCGCTTTTTTTTCTTTTTTTTTAATTATTAGAAGCAAAATAATGTATAATTTTGACTCTCTTTAAAGAGGTATGTGTGGAAAACTGCTACTGTTAAGGAGTTGCTTTCAGACAGCCACCTCTGCCTCAACATTTTCTTCCCACGCCACATTCCGTGCTCACCCGCCTCAGGGTATTTTTTTTTCTTTTTAAATTTCAGACAATTTTGTCTTGTCTTCCTAGATGTTTTGGGAATTTTACAGTCTTTGGGTTGACTTTCTGCAGCAGCTACCTTTTCTGTTCCACTTGACCTGACTACTTGCAGATGCAGGCATCTCAGAAGGCAGCTGTACCACTTGGAGACCTAAGTGAGGCTCCACAGGTAGGAGGTTGGAGCCCAAAGCTCCTGTAATTGTCAGAGATAGATCAGTACTCCATCAGGTGATTCATAACTGGTGAAAAGAAAGGCAAGTGCCCTGAAGTGAGACTGTCCTCATTAAACACATACGGCCTAGAAAGACCAGGCTCATAATTCAGGCACTTCACTTGGGTAAGTTCCAAGTCAGCTGGAGAGAATGCCATCCCATGGTCTGGGATGCCTCACTGGGGACTCTTTTTATCAGTGTGTTTCTCTCTGTAGTCTAAATTGTGAAAAACTTCATCAGTGTTCACTGATGCCCCAGTCCAACCCCAGCCTCCCAGATGTTCCATTACAGGAGAAGAGAAGGGCAAGGGAGCATTGTTTGGAGAAGGAACAAAACACCTATGATGGAAGCAGTACTGGCTGCAAGTATTAAATTGGAAAAAATGACAAATATAACAAAGACTGCAAAATGCAACAACAAATTCATGGATGAGAATATATCCCCATAGCTTTGGCAGTTTGGTTCAAAACTGCTTGGTAATTCAGGTTTTGAATCCTACTGCATTCTTCAGTGAAGAGGGTGGAAGAATAAGTAATGTGAAAATTGTTTAAAATATAGTATTAGGGTTTTCAGGGGAGTACTATTGCATTTCATGCCTGAGGGGGCAAATCTACTCTGAAGAAAGGTTTTGAAAAAAAGATAATACTAAAAAGTGTAATTTTCCTGCCTTATCCCCTCACACACGTTTTTTCCCTTCCTTAATATTTGTATTAAATATGAAGCAATCAAAGCAGCAATCACACAACTAGAGCATACACAGACTTTAGAAAAAAACTACAGGTGGGGAGAACAAATATTTCCAACTCAATGCCATATCCTACAGTTAATTTCCTTCATTTATGATATCAACCAACGCTTGCAGCAGTCTATCATCTCTATGCTTGTAAGGTTTGGCATTGTAAAAAAGATCAACGTAGTCACCGTACAGACTTTCTTCTGAGCCTCTCAACTGGGAGGGCTTGTTCAATTTTTTGAGGGCTTGATAGAAGTGTTCGTATGGAATGTTTAACTTCTCGCTTGCAGTCTTCTTTGGCAGTTGCTTCTGATCCATCTGCCTGCTAAAAGCACTTTGCAGTAAATGCAGCATGGCCTCTGATGGGATTTTATCTTCTGCTTTGTTGCTGCTGCTGCTGGTGTCTTCTGTGGCTTTGAGTTTTTCACTCAGGCTCTCCAGTGTGGTATGGTCCTAGAATACAGATTAGCATGAAAAAAGGTCAGGTGTCAATGAAAGACTGACTAGATTAAGGTTTGCTCTGGTTGGTGATCTCCATCTATGTGTGAGAAAATGTTATTTTTTCATTCAGGAGCCACTTGGGCATCTAGAAAACAAGCAGACTATTACCAACCAAAAGAAGCTATTGAAAGGGACTGTACTGTATAAAATACCAAATCACCCCACAATGTAGGCAGTTACAAATTCAGATTCCATATTGGCAGGATACAACAGGTCATTTTATATGAGTATTTGTCCCAGTCTTAAGAGATATTTCTGGATGTGCCATGGGACACAGCACTCTAAATGAAGGAAACATATATGCAGTGGTGATGGCAGCTCTGGTTGTGCCTTGTACTCTTAGAAAAAGGACATAACCAGTGTTTCCATGCAATCTTCTCTGTAGAGGATGTCACCTGAGAAAAAGACAGTGAAGTATGGCTAACGGGTGGTCATAACACATATCTAGGAGACTTGGAAGATCAATCCCAAGTACAGATTCAGAGGGCAGTTGATGAGAGGCATGATCCCATTTCAACACTAATATATACCTGCAGACCTTTCTCATTCAACCTAGAACAGTATCTCCAACTGAACATTGATTTTATCTTCATGTAATTTTTTCCATGTCCACTCATTTTCTCCTACAGCATGTGCTGAATCCACTTTTACTTTTTTCCAATTGATTTTCTTGCCCATGGCTTCCAGACCTGGGGACATTTATGTAATGGACTTAAAAACCATTATCCCACCCACCTTTCATAACCTGTCTGAGGAAGGTTAAACTATCTGTACTTTATGGATGTCCTAATTACTTAATGGGGAGACAATTTGATGTGATGGGATTATTTTCTGAAGCTGTTGACATAATCAAGCACTATGAAAATGTGCATTACTACCATCCTGTGCATCCTGAAACTCAAGGTCACTCTGTCTTGTATTTTTAGAGCACTCTTATCTGTAGGGTAAACAGGGGTTGCTAAAGGACCTGGCAGCAACTGATCCACTGAGCCAAACCTTTTGAATCAGCGAGTCCCTGACTTTTTCAAGCCCTTTGTTCCTGAAATTCCTTCCAAACTCGCTGGAAGCACATCAGCAGGCAAAATTTCTTCAGAATATGACAGCTGTTCTCAATAGAATTACATAAATTTAGTGTGTCTGTCAGAGGTGTCTTCCTCCCTCCTTCTACCACTCAACTGCATTAACCATAGAGCTCCTTGCTCTAGGAGCAATTTCCTGTTATCATCCTAAACCCCTTATATTTTGCAATTTGAAAACCGAGACTAATAAAAATATCAGTTTTTGACATGGGCAAAATTATGATATGCACTTAAAATCAGTCAGGGGTTAGATGAAATGAATGAAAGCAAAATGAATATGTGTCTTCTTACTAGACAAAAAAAAAACAAAAAAAACCCCAAAAGAACCAAAAACAAAACAAAAAAAACCCCAAACCATTTTCTTATAAACTGAAAAACATGTAAGGAATAAATATAATATAACTCTACCTCTACAAAATCCGTCATCTTCTCCACTCCTCTTCTGTCATTCTGCACCGCATTATAGGATGTATACACACGTGGCTGCTTCATGTGTTCAGGCTGTGTAGAAGTGCCATGCAAAATCAATTTCCAGTTTACAATCCTCCCCTCGTTTTGTATTCGTCTGGACTGGAAGACAAGTGTGGCATCAGAATAGGTTCTCAGGACATAAAAGATCAAAATAGACACTTGAATGCAAAGTACACAGAAGCGAACAAAGCAAATTATCAGGCTTTCAATACCTACCTATGGAGTATGATTCATAAGTACAAAACCCCCAGATATAGTAGAGACAGAATATATTAGAATGTGGGATTTGATACAATAGCTAAACCATTAAAACATTCACATTTTGATGTAACAATTATTAATTCATCATATAAGCATCAATGGAATTTTGTCATAACAGAATGCTAGAAGTTACTGAAGTAGTATTTTGCATTGCTAGAATTTGTTCACTATTTGTTCACATTCCTTGGTAATTTCCTTATAAAAGTTATCATTGGAAATGATAACGTGAAATACTATTCTTTGCTATTATGTGGTGTACAACAGCAACCTGAAATACAGTGTGTGGAAGCAAGCAGCAAATGTTTATTTATAAATTTTGGTGGCAGTACTTCAGAAATAGAAAGTGGAAGAGACAAGTACAGAAAACACAAAAACCTACAAGCGAGGAAAGAGTGTATTGTGCCTTGAGGACAAAAATCTTGCTTTAGGTTTCAGGAAGTTCTCACTTGAAATAAGAGTATATTTACAAACAAAATGCTCTTCTTAACTTTGTTCCACAAAAATGCACTCAAAGAGCAGGATATCTGTAACCATGTAAGCCTGCAGCATTAACACTACATTGCTAATAGTAATATTTACTCCTGGTGCCTTGTCCATCTGCTCAGTTCTTGGCAGTACCCTCCCTGTTTACAATTTGAGGCCAATAAGGGCTGAAGGCTCAGTGTCTAGCAGGAAGCTCTCAGTTTTTTGCAAGATCTGACCCCTAAGGACAAGCCTATTAACAGACAACTTCAATGAGAAGAGCGAGCTTGATCACTCTCTCTTTGAAGGGAATTATTTTTCAGTTGCTTCCAAGCAGCTTAATTCTGGTGTCTTGCTGTTGTAATCCATATTCCCAGGTGGCTTCAGTAAACTGATTTATGTCGTATCTGCAGACATAAACCACTACTTGGCTTTAATCCTTAAACATTGTTCAGCACTAGATACTCTCAGAAAGAAATCAGGGAAATGTATACATCAGAATAGGTTGCTGAGATTGCCCCAAAAATCATTAATTCAAAATGTTTTCAGATAATGAAAACTGTGCACATGGACCAAGAAAGGACTAGCTCCATGCTGTGTTCTTTTCTGCAGAAAAGAATTTCCAGTTAACCATACGTTAATTTGATTTCATATTTCAATCCAAGAATCACAGAAAACTTTATTAAGTTGTTAATTTTATTGACGTGTATCTGAAAAATGTAGGCATGAAATTTTTTTGACAGGTACGTGTCAATGAAATGAGAATGGTGCTTTGAATTTAGGTAAAGAGCAAGAAAATCTGACCCTACCTTTTTTCTTTCATCTCTAACCCAGCTGGGTATCTTAAATAACCTGTCATTTAGCTTGCTTAACGAGCAGGCTCATTACCAAGTGTGCTTTGTAGTGATGAGTGATCATTCCATCTGTGTTAGCTCCCAAACACAGCTAGTTAGCATACAGGCATACTCACCATATCAGTAATTCTTAAAATCCAGGTGCCTGCTGGATTCTCCCCCCATGTGTGGACAGACATGAAGTCCCAGTTCTTGAAGCCATTGGGAGATTTATCTCTCTCCCTCTCAGCCAGTAAGACAGTGCTGGTCCCTGTGTGGGTGCAAGATTAACACTCTGATTGTCCATACACTGCCTGTTCCTGCTTTTCATAATTGTCAGTTTGCACACTGCCTGGAGCAGAGGTGACCTGGAAAATACACTCTTCAGCAGCGGCTCCTTTAGCAGTGGCTCCTGTAATATTTTTACAGCAGTGCTTAGGAGTGCACAAGCTGTTAGGTCACACCAAAGAAAGTACATCTTGTTCAGTGTTCTATCTCTGTCACAAAAAGGTAGTGAATGCACATAAAAGAAGCATAAAGAGAAGATGTCAGGCACAGCCAGTCTTTCCCACCAATGAGCTGTTCAAGAAACTTCTGACATGGAAGTTTTGAAGGCAAACCAGCTCATGCAGTATTATGAAACCACAGTTTTATCATGATTTCATCACTGGTGTGGGGTATTTTTTGGTGAGTGGATGCATATTGTTACAGCCTGGTCCTCCAACAGGGTGAAAAAAGCATTTGCATAGTTATTATTACAAAAATGCTGCAGATCACAAAGCATTTCTGCAGCAAATGAGGTTCTACTGCACAGGAGGAAATTTGTTTGGCTTGTTTACATATAAGGAAAAAAAGCAAGGGAGCAATATTTACATAATAAGGAGCAGTGAAGCCCCAAGGAGCCTTGTCACAATTTATAAATATATTTAAAGGTAACACTATAAATATAGAAAGGAATGACATACATTTGCTATTAATGTTTTGCAGGAAAGTAGTAAAGCAGCAAGAAACAAGGGAAAAACAATTTAACCATGAAAGCAAAATGATAGTGCAGTGGAGGCAGCAGTACTTGATGATTGCTACCTAGAAACAAAAAAATTAGATCAGCCTGATATTTAAATTCATATGTGAAAGCTTGTATTTTTTCCCCTACTAATACCAGTTGATCTAACAGACTTTACTCTTAGTTGTTTATAATACTTTTTTTGTCTGATTGTATTGTTTCAGGGCATTGTCAAGACAACTTGCCATATTCTGGCTCATTTTAGTACAGTTGTATTAAGGTGCCTAACAAAAACACTTTGGTTTTTAAATACACCAATGGGGAGATGCATGAAATGAAATTGAAGGAATCAGATATCCTCAGTTTTCCATTAGTCTGCTAAATCACAAGAAGTCTGATAAGAATTACTGATCTATAATTTGTTGTCTGCCAGGAGCCCTGCAGTTTCATAGGTCCAGTTGCCTCTGTGAAAATATTCTGTGCCTTCATTTTCTGAAGGATGGTTTTCAAATCTCTTTTCACAAAAATAATCCAGAACAGGTGAAGGTTAAAGAGAGGTCTCTATATCTCCCTGGATGCTTCATCCTCACTGGATTTGGCCAATGATATATTTAGCTCTCTTTAACCACTGAAAACCACATTTTTTTCATGAAGTAAATGTTACACATTACAGCAACACAAAACAAAACAGTAAAAAAAAAAAAAAAGAAAGAAAAGAAAAAACCAACACATTTGCCTCCTGTACCTGATGGAGAAACCAGAGTGACATGAAGATCACCTCTACGAGAATATTCGATCGTTGCCTCGAGCTGCACGTGCTCCAGAGATGCAATGGAGTTCTCTTGACCCTCACAGGCTTTTGTGGGAATTTCAATGATGACTTCTTCATTTGCTTTTAGTAATCTGTCAAAATTGAAGTAGTTCTTTGATTACCCACAGGAACTTTTGATTCTGGGTCATGAAGCATAAATGAGATGTTTAACAGCCTTTTCAGGATGATGAGAAAGGAAGAGTCAATGCCAGCTCAACAAGAAAAGATAATGTTGCTCTTTATCCTCTGCAGAGAGAGAGACTCTTCATAGCTTTTTCTGCACAGTTCCCATTACTTCCAAATAGAATAGGTATCTAAATCTCCACATAAATAATTCTAAACTCAGGATCATGGGATCTTTGTTTTTATAATGTAACATACAGGACTGCAATAAAAATGCATAAAGAGCAAGCGTGGCATACATCAGTACTGGGTCAACATTCTGTGAAAAAGACAGACTCCATAAAAACAATTTGATAGTAAAATGGCATAAATAATAAGATCACCAAGCAGTAACTCTCCAAAACACTGCAATATATTTCTGCAGACAGACCTTTGTTGAATTCACATAGTATAATTTCAGCCTTTGAAATAGATCATTTTTTCTGGATAAAAATCCGTATGAGAACATGTGGAGACAAAAGGAATCTAGATATCCTTATTGATTAACCACCTCAGAGACTAATGATAATTAATCTGTCTGTTCACTGTGCTGCTGCCACATGGCTGATAAGACTTTTCAATGAGCCTTTGAAACACTTGTGTTTCATAAGAGAAATGCTACAGACATGACTAAAGCTCAATATATCACCTTTATTTCAACATGTATACAAGCCTGTCACAGGAGAAGAATTGCTAAGACCCATTACAGACACTTATATTTTTTAAAAATCTTTGTGAGACATCAGTATCTTTTTATCTGTCTTCTGACGGTTGTCTAAAAATTCCCAGCCTTGCTGATTGGGCTCAGCCTCACAGTATCATCCTTTCATATACTGTCTGCACAAGCAGACATAATAATCTTAGTCTTTGTTAAGGCTTCATGCTAGTAATTTTCATCAGTCTTACACTAAAAAAAAAAAACAAACCAAGAAGCAAATGCTGCTTGCCTGCCTCTTGGAAATGCAGTCTGGGAAAACTAAATTAATCAAAAGATGTCCTTTATTCCTGGTCAGAGCAATCTGTGAATAATATGATCCTTCAGGCTTTATTACAATAGACACCAGCTTGATAACTGGAAATGCAAATCATTACCTGGGTTCAAAGTTCTTGTCTTTGACAATACACTCTCTCTTTTCTGGTACACCTTTCCATCTTTTGGGATCAGCTAAATCCACCAAGGCATTGGCGTTGAGTAGCCCAAATCCAAATCGGCTGTTGACCATCAGTCCTGCTCCATTTTTCTTCCATCCTGGATTTCCAGCCAGTGGATCATATTCTGAGGTCCACACTACCAAGTGCTGCATATCCCTCCATGTTAGATCTGGGCTGTTTGGAAAATGTTCCTGGTTAGTTGTTTCAGGGTTATTTATAATTTTTCTATCAATTATTAAACTGAAATAGAATGTGCTTTGAATGTGTATGGTATCCCACTGTTTTATAACACATAACATGTTGCATTTACACTTCACAATACTTCTCCAGGCAGACAAGATTTCTGTGTCCATGAAGAACAGATATCTAGCAAGAGTAGAGTCCAATCATCCAAAGCAATTCAGGCATTTAAAGGTAGCTAGCAATACTAGAATTTTCCACCCATCTTTTTAGGACCTGGACTTGGAAAACTGGGTATTTGATTCCATCTGTGACTCACTTTACCCTTTAAAATATCTAAGTGTGTTGGCTCATGTCCCCAAAGGGGGTGTGCAGTAGAAAATGGAGCTACATCATACAAGTATTAAACTTATGCACTACTGCCTAAAGTGTTTTCTGTGAAAAAAAGTCATTGTCCTGTCTTTTCTTAGCTTCCCCGAGGCCTAAATTCTGACCACATGCCCTACAGGATCCAAACCTGGCTGCTCCCTGCCTGCACTGACAGACAAGCTTGGGCACCTTCCCTTTTATGCCTCATCACTGGCAGAAATTATTCTGTAAATTGGCTGAGGCTTAGTTTAAACTCCTGCTGCCTATTGTCTTCAAATCACATTCTCCTGAATCCATGTACCCCCTCACTTTTAGGTGCATCTGGCCAGAAATCAGTAAATGCAGTTGTCAATACACGAAGCATTCCTCAGTCATGATTTACTCACATTGGTTCTGCTTTTCTAGGAAGGTGTTGGGGCAAGGAGATGCTTATTTTTAATCATCAGCCTTAGCAAGTCTGACTGACAAAAAGTAGAGCTGCAGTATGAGATAGTACCTCTTAAAACAGGCATTTTGGGGAAGGCAGTGGGGTGGTTGAGAGAGAGGAGTTTCAAAGAAAATGGTGTGACATCTTACTTTGCTTCCAGTGCCAGAGCAAAAATTCCTGCTGCCAGAGGTGCTGATGCAGATGTCCCTGTATGAGTTTCTGTGCATTCATTGTGAAGATCAACACTTGTCTGACAGAAAATAAAACAAAAAACCCCAAAAAAACCCCAAAAATCAAAAAACCCAAGCCAAATGAAAAAAAAAGGCAAAGAAAAAAAGCATAAATAAACAGTTGTAAATACAATCATATCCATACTCACAAACATACCTCTGTGTCCCTTACTTGGTGAGTATTAATATGCTCTCCGCCAGCAGAAAAAGTGATGACTGTTTAAATCTGTTCATGTTTCAATCCACTCCTTTTACTTCAACTATAATTTTAGTATCAAAACGTTTTGTGTTGGAACAAAATACTCCCACACTGAATATCTTATTTTAGTCTAAAGGTTTCACAATAAGTGTTTCAGACTTACTGGTGATTCACGAAAACAGATCATTGTGTTGGGCCTAGAACATTCAAAATTACTGCTTACTAGGAAATTGCTCATAGGATTAGCATTGGTGTTCTGCTCCCTCTTCAGCAGAAGAACTATAATTTGTAATGAATAAACACCAAACTCATCAGCCCATTTATCTAAATCTCAACTCTAAAGAAGCCACTTAGTAAGGTCTGATCTCCAGGCTAACTTGGAATGACGCTGTTTTAATCCCTGTCAGTGCAGTGTGTTGTAAAATTAGCATCTACCAGGGCTGACAGAAATTACAGGTATTTCAGCAGTATTGTGCCACAGCAATTTTCTTCAGCACAATTAAGGTAAGCACACAGACTGGTGTGCCTACTTGCTGAGTTTAGGAGGTTCAGAGGCACTGTTGTTGCTGTCTCTGTCTTAAAAAAGATAATGGCAAGGTGTAACAGAGGCCTTGCCATCACAGGTTTTCATTTTACTCTGAATCACTCTTCATTTGCCCTTTGTGAAGAATAGTACAGTATCAAACCATGCAGAGACCCCTTTCACACACAAACAGTGCTCACAAACCACAGACAAATTCAGCATGTTGATTTTCCTGCATCAACACAATGATTTTGTTTAACCATTGCTTTAAAGTAGAAGAATACAGGAATACAATCACTTTTTGTATTACAATCCCTTTCCAGACAAAAGCACTACAAATGTAACACATAACATAAAGCCAGCACTTGAAGCCAAGCATTTAAGAGGTTTCATTTATTATTTGCATACATCATACTTTTCTATGCGTTCTGAAACTGGTAAAAGCAACTTACAATTCTTTGGTCAGTATAATCCCCGCTGCTGTATGCTGTGGCCAGGGTTGAAGAGCACTTCTCTGCATACCAGGGAGAAAGCCCTTGCTGAGAAGCACTGCTAATGGAGATGGTGTAGATGCTATCAGTGTAACCATCACAGTCACAGTTGTCACCCTGACGACCTCCATTCCCTGAAGCCCACACGAAAATGGAGCCTTTCCCATTTCGGCCCTAGGGGAAAAAAAGGAAAAAAAGAAATGAACGGTTATCAAAGAGATTTCAGATCTCGAAATGTATCCTTAACAACTCCTTTCCCCCAAAAATCCCTAATATAGCAAACATAGAAGAGGAGCAATTTTCATTAAGCACGATAGAAGACAGAATAAACTAGCTGTTTGAGATATCCCACTGCTCACCCTACAGCACAACTCATAATCTCACTTAGGTTTAGCGTTTAGTGTTCTGGACACAGAAGCATTCCTCAGATTATGAAGTTAAAAACAGAGTCTGTGTTTAATGAGTAAATTTTTCCATGTGCTGCTGTTTGATCCTCATAATTTCTAGGAAAAAAATGCCTTAAAAAATCTGCCAATTTATCAGGGGTTGTTTAATTTTCCTTTCCTGTACTCACAGAGGTATGGGTTAGGAGTATGAATGATGGACACAGTGAATACCCTCCCTTCTCTCACAGATCTGTGGGTCAGCATCAGCCTCCAGGCATAACCATGTAAAACATCACAGCCATCACAGAGGAAACATGCATCACCATCCAGTCTTAATCTCTACTAGTTCTTCAGAAGAAAAAAAATATATTTCATGTGGCAAGCAAAATTTCTTATGTTGTTCATTATTAATACATATGCACATATATGTTCATTATTAATATGTGCCCATTTAATATTCCACAGCAGTTGGAATACAATCTTTTTTTATTATTTCACTCAGGTGAGATTTGAAGTTATTTATGCAAATGCTAAGATATTTGCAGCAATTAAAACATTAAAAGCAAAGATAAATAAGATGTACTCTGTGATACAAGTTTTAAATTTGGAAAGACAAGCCACATCAACCACAGAAAATTATATAGTAACTTTGAGAACAAAGGCTGTCCAGGAAAAGCACTGGTGTATCCCAACACCAGAGCAGCAATGAAGGATTCAGGGATTAGAGGTGTTGACAACCCCAACACTGGCTGACTTTAAGCAGAATGGAGACCAGACAGACCTTTGCAAAAGGAATTCTTGAATCCTGAGAGACAAATGGGTACATTTGTTTCCCATTAGAAGTAAAACAAGCTGTAAAAAAGGATACATTCTCCTCCAAAGAACCTGCTTTTCCAGAGTAAGACCAATGAATATTTGTTGCCTAATTTTCACCTTTAATTCTCCCTCTGCTCCAGCTACCTACCTATGGGCACATAATCTGTTACAAGCTCTCTCCTCTCAGTCTCCATTCTTCCCTCAGAGTATCTTTGTCAGCTGTCAGCATTTTAATTGTTCTCTCCTTTTCCCCTTCTGCCTATTGATGTTAGTTGCCCTTTATTCAAAATTTTCTGCTTGCTTGTCCTTCAAGCTATTTCTCCCTTCTCCCTTCCTTGGTTCAATCTTTCTCTCTTTATTAGTACCTCTCCCTCTTTAGATATCTTTTCACCTCACTGGCAAGAGCTAGAATAGTTTGTTAATAAATTCATGGAAGTTCTCAGCTTGCACCCTATTTATCATCCAAACAGATCCAAAGAGTGTAACATGAAAAAAAGAAGCCTATAAAAATACTGCTCCCTGTACTCTTCATCATACATTTGTACTACTTTCATTTTAATTGGATCATGACATGCACCAATTTATAAATTAATGCAATTAGCCCAATACAAGCTCATCCACAGGGTGCTAAAATGCATCACTATTTCACATAGCAAAATATTAATGAAGCAGGGATTTTATATTAAATTTTATGAGCTTTCAGTTCAGAAATCCAATTACTGTTCAATGTAAAACAAGAAGCAGAGAAGTGTGGGTGTAGAGTGAGATAAAGGCAGCAAAATTAAGGATGTTAAAAAAAAAGCTTATCCATGGACATTAGCTGCTAAAATCGAGTATAAAAAGCCCTAATGGTATTTTCTCAAAAGTCCTTTCTGGCTGGAAATTTCTCTCACCTGTACTATTAAAATATATCATGTCCATTCAAATATATTTTGAGCAAAGACAGCACAAACCATTTTCATATTTTTATCTGGTATCAACCATTTTAAAATTCTCTTTTTTGCCAAATTTTTGATTTGTTTTTCCCTGAAGTATCATACCTGGTTTATCCCATACTCGAAAGCCTTCTGTGCCAGCCTCCCAGGCCCCTCCACAGTTTTACCATCATCATTAGGGCCCCAACTTGCACTGTAAATATCCACGTGTTCTGGGTTGAAACCGATTGAACTGGCCTCAATAGCATCGGTGACTATTCCATCCAGCATTCGTATACCTTCACAGGAAAAAAAAAAAGAAAGGATCAGGCTGGATTTACTTTCTGTTCCCTCCTCCTTATCTTTGTTAATTGGTTTTAATTTTTCCAGTAAAATTATGCCATAAGTACTGCAACCACAGCCGACTGCTGTTCATGGAAGCAATATTGAGAACAGCTCCCGTCTGTAAAACAGTACAGTTAGATAATATTTGCAAAGCTCAGTGTTTCTCTACAAACATAAAAACCCCAACTAAAAGTCTTGTTAGCCTCCTATTTATTTATTTCTCTCCTTCTACAGAGACCCAAGATGATGTCTTGCTTACTGATACTATTTTTTTATTGCTTTCTCTTTCTTCCTCCTTCTTCTCTCTTACATCTGCAACAAAGACTTCTCAAACTGCTAAACTGCCACTGAAATTAAATAGGTTTTACCAACATTACTTTTATCTTTTTTAGGAGTTCTAAGAGTTTTAGTTCAAAGACGTAGTTCTGAATGTTCTGACCAAAGCACTTGGCCCTCACAGTCATTAAAGGTTTTGCTGTCTCTGTGACACTGCAATTTCACCAGCTCTTCAATCTCCACTACAGGAAAAAATCTCAATGTTTTTCTACTGCCACGATTTTTTCTGCTGTGAGCAACCCAGAGATACCTAGTCATTAACAATTTATTAGGAGCTGCATGATCTAATCTCCTTCTGAGCAAGCCTGATCTCCGTGGTACTTAAAATTCAGGTGCAGGCAGTGTTTCATCTGCACTGGATCCTTTGCTGTGCAAAGTCACAGCTCTGCAGTGGGGCTGCTACCACTGTCCAATGCTGGAAGACAGCAAAAAAAGCAGAAATCTGGCAAAATTCTCACTGTGGCATGGCTGTTACAGCAACAGCAGCAATATAAGAGCCCCAGCAGTCAGGATTCAGCCTGTGTTTACAAGCAATAAAAATGTCTGGGTTCCCTTGGATTTGGCAGGCTAGTACCACAGCAGCTGCACCATTGCTGGCAGTTGGTGAATTATGAGTAATCATTTTCTAGTATTTTCCACAAAACGGGGACTTGGCCAAAGCACAGCAGACAAAATGTAGTCATTCTATTAAAAAAACCCCAAACAAACAAACAAACAAAACCAACAAAAAAACAAAAAAACCCCAAACAATAAAACAAAAACCAAAAACCAAACAAACCTAAAAAAAACAAAACAAAAAAAAAACCCAAAAAAACCCAAACCAAACCAAAACCCAAAGCTACCCAAAAATACCCAACAACAAAAAACCTCCAACCTTATCCTTGTGGCTCGGTGTCTTGTTCTTTTTTTTTTTTTTTGTGCTATCAAGCAGGGGCAAAAAAGACTGCAAGCATAATTCTTTTCCCGAATGGCTGACCTCTTAATACTCTTAATACCTCCGAGATAAAGCTGAGCTTTATTATTTCATATTCATTAGTGCTAACATCAGACAAAGGAGTTAATCTGCTCTACCACAGCTGCTCCACTATCACTCACAAAGCTGGGAAAAGCACCGAGGTATATCCTGTGCCTCAGGTACTAAAAACACCACTTACCCAGGGATTGTCTTAAACTGAGAATGGTTTGATTACTCTTTTTTCTGTTGGCTCAGAATTGGCAGATTCTCTCATGCCAGCAAAGGTTTGACTGTGTGAAAGTGACTGCAAGCCCCAGATGAGAGCTTGCAACATATAATGAGATAGTGGGAATGTCAGAAGTAATGAGCAGATACTTCTCACAGAAAAAAAAAAACAAAAAAAAAA
>VXBI01004285.1:42539-59318 GCA_013397375.1 Toxostoma redivivum
AAAAAAAAAAGAAAAAAAAAACGAAACCCAAGAACAATGACTCCACACTGATGAAAACAATTAAAGGCAAAAATCACTGCCTTGCCTTCCTGATCGTCAGAAACCTTGATTGTTCAAGTCAACTCAGGGATTTGATGACTGCAGTAAGATTCCCTTAAGCAGATTCCAATTATGTCCTCTTGCATAAACTCTCTTCTATTCTTGCTCCCATCATCAGTCACACAAAATCAAAAGCAGGCAAAGCCCAAGGTGATTTCAGACACACATACATGCATCTGCCTGGCAGAAGGCTATTTTTAGTAACACATAGCTGTGCACAAACTCTCAGCCCAGTCCTTTATATAATGGAGCGCCTTAATAATTTAATTTCCATGGAAACAGCATGGAAATATCATAGCACAGTGGTACAGTCAGGTATGCATGAAAATACACATACCCTGCTTTATACCAAAGGTGACAGAAACACATTTCTCAGCTCTACAAAGACCAAGAGGTGAATGCTAAAGGGCACTGAAAGGTGTCACTTTGAAAACTGGCATTTTTCTTCACACAGTGCACAGAGAAGCCCATGGTACTCACAGACACAAAGTACTGGAGAGGCCAGTCAATATTTCAGAATAGGGCCAGGCATTGATTTGACTGGAGAGAACGTTCAGGATTGTAAAACTCAGTACTTCCACAGAAAACAAGAAACAAAAACATTAATGGAATATTTTATTTTACTCCTCAAGGCAAAATTAAACCAACTTATGATGCTGGAGGCTGGAGAGCAAGGTATTCCACATGTCAGGGTTTCTTTTCCTAAAGCAGATGTTTCTGACTGTCAGAGAAAAGGCACTGCCTGTGGACCACTGGACTTGTCCAGTAGGGCAACTGCTACAAGCAAACAGCCACTTAAGGAAGTCATCCTGAACTAATGTCAAGTAGAAATGTGCAATGTGTCATTTCATGGATTTGGAAAAAGTAAAAATAAAAAATAAAATAAAAATAAAAAATAAAGAGAGAGAGAAAAAAAACATCTATGGAGGAATGAATCCTGTAGAGCTTGGATCACAAAAAAAAACTTTCAGTGTTTAGCCACTCCAAATTTATCTGAATCTTTTGAAGACTTCTCTTATCTTCCACTGCTTTTTGAACATATTTTTCTTATACCCTGTCTTAATCAGTCTGGTCACATCTAACAGCTTACAATTTCTTTCAACTTTTCCATTCTTCTTCCTCCCCTGCCCAAGTGTATGCTGCTTGCTGGGTAATGTGGATTGCTGGACTGCTTTTCCTGCTGTTATTTCCCTTTTCTAGATAAATCATACCACACAGATCTGTAGTTTGCATTTGCAAATGAGTACAGATCGTATGCAAATAGCTATGGAAGAACCTCCTCTGTAGATGCAAGAGCCTTAAAATAAGAGCACAGTGGGAGTTCAGACATCTTTGTAGCTTCATCCATTTTGCCTTTCTTTGAAAATCTGACGTCTTCATATTATGAGTGAGATATTTTATTTAAACAGATCATGACAGCATAATGCATTATGGCAAAGGCAAACTGCAGAGCTGACATCCATGACAGCTCAGTGGAGTAACTGGGAGCCACAAAAAGCTGCTCTGAAATGGTGGGAATGAGAGTTATGGGTGTCAATTGCCACTCATAGTCCCATCGTTTAAAAGGAAAAAGAGAGGGAATAATGGAAAAAGTAGGACTGTACAAATAACTTCCTCTGAGCTAAATAACCACTTGCAACTGATACTTGCATCATGATTATTTCATGAACAACTAACAGATTGAGTCACTGATTGAAAAACAAAACAATGATATTGATTGATGGGCAAGAAACTTGTTTTCAGATTTTACTTAGGGTGACAGTAGAGAATGAAAGTGTTGAAACAGAAAGGACAGCAGCTTGCATAACTTCACTGACATAACCTTTTGAATGCGATTGTGTAAATGGAAAAAATATGCTGCAAATATGGATGGGTATAATTTTGTGTACTCCTACTTTCACTCTACTCAGTCCATCTCCTCCCCTGGATAAACAATAATAAATAATTCATCCTTAATTCCTTAAAAGATACTGTCTTAACTCTAGGTAAATTATAAGTTATTGCTATTATTGTTGTTGTTATCATTAACATTATGATTACTAGTTTTATTACTATTATAAAAATCATCATAACTATACTGTTGTTGCTGTTGTTCAATATTACTATCTATGTTGTTCAACCTTTCTATCTATTCATAACCAAATTCCTGACTTTATTAAAGAAACCCTGTCATATATAGGCATCATTCAGCACTGTTGCCAACAGTATTTTAAAGCTTATAATACTGCAAGATAAATGTTTTCTGAGAATGACCAATCATTTATATTTCAGATTAATGATATCTGGCAACACTCAGCATCTGTCTTGCTTCCACTCATATTAAACATGTAATTATTTTTGTTTCCTTACCTCCAACCCTGGAGTTGTAGGCTACTCCAACTCCGCATTTTCTGTTGTTGGCTTGCATGGCAATTTCTCCTGCACATCGTGTCCCATGCCTGAATATAAACAGCAAGAATAAAGAACACATAACAGCTTTTTTATATTGTACAGAAAGACTCGTCAAGGACCTTGATTTATTAAAATTCTTCTTTTCAGTGAATGCAATGCAGTTATTGAAGAGCTTTTGAGTTGTACCTACATGATACAAAAATACTTATTTCTCCTAAGCCTCATTAAATATAATTTTACCTACTTAGTGTTCAAAAGGAACATTTTCATGAGATGATGAACGCTTTCCTTAATCTTATTGTAGATACCAGTATTTTAGTAGGGTGAAAAGTGGTATAAAATTATGGGGCTAAGAAGCTGTCTTCAGACAGAAATATGATACAAGTATTTTTTAATCACACATTTAGATACTTTTTTCCAAATGACTGGATTTCCTTAGGATTTCAGAAAGTGAGCCTTTAAAGTATCCCCATTGCTATTTTTTTCTTGTAACAAACTTTTTTCCATGCAATTCTTTTTTTTCCCCATGGGTTATTCTCATTCCTCAATACAGAAAGCCTTCCTATAAGTCTCAAGGTAAGAGTATTATGTAATGCTACAGATTGTTATTCAATGACATGCTTCAATGCTTCTGGGCTGAATTCCATTCACTTATTAATAAAGATTAGAGGCAATACAGGTAGATTTAAGAGATAATGACATCATAACAAGAAGATAATGGCTTCTTTCTCTAAAATAACACTGTAACAAAGTAGAAATGCCATTTTTCAAATGTCTTGTTCATGAGTTTTTTATCCTCAGACAGATCTTTCTTTTTTTCCTTCATACAATGATTTATGTTGTGAGTGCTACAGTATTGTCTGATAGGAAACAGGGGGCCAATGCATCAGTTTCTTGCTATCTGTACTGCATATTGGCATCCTAATTTGTTTAAGAATTTGAGTATTTTGTGTACCAGCTTCTAAGGATATCTGTCCTGTTCTCTTTCTTATGGAAAAAATTTATAACTGAAGTGCGATGGGTGTAGGTCTGACAGACCCATCAAGAGACTTTTGTAAAAAAATTCCCAGAGTAAAGCAGAGAATTGAAGCAAAAATATACTTTGAGAGGTGTCATTCCAGGAACACACTGAGACACATGAATAGATTATTCCTTTCATCTTGCAGAAGCATATCACCACCTTACACTTACAAAGGCATAAAGAAATTCAGGACATCATAGGGAGATTACAATTATGAAGTTCTTCATCTGTGAATTTTATCCCAGTGTTTATACCAATGTTATGTGAGAACACTCCTGCAAACAGGAACACAGGATGTTCCTTCTGAGCATCCAATAGTGATTGTTTATATTGAGGGCAATCAAGCACTGCCACAGGTTGCCCAGTGGGGTTGTGTCCTCTCCCTCCTTGGAAGTATTCAAAAGCCATCCTGACTACCCTGGGCAACAGTCTTTAGAGCTCTCTGCTTGAGCAGATGACCTTCAGAAATCCCTTCCAAGCTCAACCACCCAGTGATTCTCTTACACAAGTTATTCCTCTTATAAAATAATTGCCATAGGAAACATACACAGAAATTTATCCATTTGTATCTTCTAAAATACAAACAAACACTGCAATGTTTTGTTCTCTTCAGACAATTGTGAAGCTACTCACTTGTTTTCATTTGTTGGATCATATCTAGGAAAGGGATCATGATCATTGTCGTTGAAATCATAACTTGCCTTGGGGTCCTACATGTAAATAAAGAAAAGCAGAATTAATTCAGACAACTAGGCATTTCTAAGTTGCTAACAAAATGGGTTCTAGAGTCTGTATTTATTTACTTTGTGTGCCTCATATCGGCAGCAATCAAGCTGTAGAATTTGATGCCAATTAACAATTCCATAACTTTTTCATGGAGCTTTAATAATTTAGCATTAAAGCACTACATACAAGTATGTCTGGAAACTAAATCTACTGAAGGAAAAACAGAACAACAAAATATCCTCCCTGCTACCATTGTTAAGTGACATTCAGCTTCCTGTGACACTGACCAGGTTCCACATCATGCCACAGGCAAACATTTCAGTCTCTGTACTGCAGGAGCTGACTTACAGAGCAGACAGTGAACTGCGGAGGAGTGCCTGTTTATCAAATTTAAAACTGGTTAATCTATTCTATGGCATTCTGATGCTCAAACTTACATAGTTAGCATAGATGTCAGTGTGATTCCACTCCAATCCATCATCTAGGACTGTGATGACAACTCCCTTGCCTGTAAATCCTTTCTGCCACACAGGAATAACATGGAGATCGAGTTTGGGCAGGGATGGAGTAATTCTTGTGTCTTGCTGCAGGACAGAAGAGATTTAAATATATCAGCATTTTATCCATTTATACCAAACAGGTCCAAAGTCTTATTTTAAAGGTGCTGTAAACAATCTCAACCTGAACTTGTGTATTTTGCTCAAATTTTGCAAATACAAAACAAAAATTAGTTTCATCAAATACTTGTGGCACTGAAAGATTTACCCCACTGGTTGAATATCCCTGAAGACCACTTCTGGACAAAAAACATCTTGTATTTTCGGTTTGCAGGCAGGAGAAATTGAAAGGAGTTGTGGGCATGCACTGATAAACGTTGGAGCACTGGGTTAATAATAAGACCTGCTAATGTTTGTTCTTTCCATTTGATGACGGAGCCAAGACAGTGCCTGCAGTGCAGGGAGCCGGATTTCCTCCAAGTGTATTTTCTCCTTGGATGTTAAAGTTAGCCAGAGCAAAATAATTAGTAAAATAATTAGAATAAAACAATTAAGGTGGTAGTTTGGTTGGGAACAACAGTGTTGAATCACAATTTTCTCTTTACCACCCTCATTGTTGTACCTGGGGTACATCAGCTGAAAGTGTGAATCATGTATAACCTTCTCTTCTACAGCAAGTTTTTTGAAGAGTATCTCCTAAATGGGTCATTTCCCCCTCTAATACTTAATGAGCAGTACATACATCTAATTTAGAAAATATGCTTACAGCCCCCATGAAAGCACAGATGCAAAAAGAAGCACTTTCTTTCTGTTTGTCTGTGCACAATTATATTAGCTGACATCAGGTTTATGTCTGCATTTCCAAAGAAATACTGCATAAAATACAAGGCTTAGGAAAAGAAATTTGTTATGGGGGTGAAATTTCTTTCATTTTTTTCTATCTGTATCTGACTGCTTCCATTCAGGAAATTATTTGAGATTTCAAGTTTCATTCTCTTGAATCCGTCAAATAGTATTTTTTCCTGGTGATGTTTGAAGGTGTACTGGATAGAGCTAAAATTGTTGCCATGAAATCATAAAAATACAGTAAAAGTTATTCACTACAAGGAAACAAACATATTTTGGAAGAAAGTATCTAACACATTTATGCATTTAATCAGAAAAATTCAAAGTTCATTGGGTAAAAACAAGGGTAAGTAACATGTTTTTTTTCTCACATGTGAAAACTAGAGGGAAAAGTAGCAAAAACCATAAATAGGTGGGGAAAGGAACTAAATCTCCTAGAGAGTAGTACATTGCCAGGTTTTTTTCCCCCAGACTGCTTTTATGAACTCTGGATGTGTTTGTGTATTTGTGTAATATAGACATCTTGGAAATGTCTTGCTTTTTTGGATACAGACATGGAAGCAAACAGACATTCCGCTTCAAAGAAAAGCTAAATTCTTACAGATAACAATTTTCTTTCTGTTCAAAAAAAAGTCTGCAGGGATCTTCATGGAAATATTTTATGCTATGTGGTTTATAATTTATCTTCCCTAGCTCAAATGAAGGAAAGCAGCCTAGAGTTTGGTATGATTTCTCTAAGATGAACTGAGGAAAAGTATTTCCAGCCACTCAGGCCCCATTTGTGCCTGACCTTTCTTTTTCATTTGTTATACACACCTTTAATCCCATCTCTATTCTGAATGAAAGCAAAGAATCCTAGACAGAAGGTACAGCTAGATGCACAATGGAAACAGGCTCTTGGAAGAAACCATGTAAAATCTAAATGATGAACTGTATTTCTCAATTGACACATGGAGACAGAAACTATAGAGCTCAGGAAATTTTTTTTTCTCCTGAGGTTTTGAGTATGTGAGTGACCTTTAGTGACCCTCTAATACAAAAATCCTTGTCTATGTGGCTGANGAAGAGAGAAGATTGCCTAAAAATGTTATGCACAGAGATCACTCATTTTTACAGCACACGCTAACAAAAGATACTTTTAATTTATTCCCTTCAGTGCAATCACTTTGATACTTGTAAAAGAATGCAGCTGATGGCACAACCACCTTCCCCAGTTCCACAGGGCAATGAATTCTTACCAGATACCACTGCTGATTCCACATAGGGTCATTGAAAAGGCTTTCTGCTGAGTCTCTCACCGAGGCACGCTTGGTTCGTTTTTTTTCATACTGCTGCTCTGCCCATGACACCTAAAATTATTTGTGAAGATATGACAAGTGACCCTCTTTAATTTGGGACTTTCTTAACCTAGAGTATAAGGGCTTTCATCACACAGAGAAATTTTGGTGTCTAGAGCAAAATAAGCAATATTCAGTACAAAGAAGAATATTTAAACTGCAGTACAGGGAGATTTAGGGAAGAGAACTTGGTGAAATCACAATACTGTGGAATAAATTAACAGAAAATCATTAAGTACAACTTAACAAGGAACTGTGAGTGACACAAGGCAAGTTTTTACATTAAATAAAACCACTTAGTATGGCTAGAAGGTCATCTAAGCAACGGTGCTTACTGAAACAAGGGAAAACACAGCCTGCTTCTTTCTCCTACTTATCTTTTATTCACTCTCTGTTGGGAGTGAGAAGAAAAGAAGAAAAATCATCTCTGGCTTTAGTCTAGCAATCATAATGATGCTGTTACTCACAGATCAGCTGGACCTCCAAGTCTCCTTCCTAGTGGTGTTTTGAAGAGTGGTCAATTAGCAAGTTATGAATTTTAGACTAACTTCATCACCGGCATAATTCCACTTAAGGCTACTGAAAGCCAAAATTCTTCAGCATGCTTTGATAAAGCACCAAATGAGTTGCCCAGCCTTTGTGCACAGATACAGCAGTGTCTAAGGCACTAGGATGTATTTTCAATGTGTATTGCCCTTAAACGTATCACTGAAACCAGCTCAAATGGAATCCTGGTGATGATGCCTCTCTCTGCGCTGTGTGCTCCTTTCGGAAAGGGAATAAAATATTATTCATAGTTGTTCCTTATACAGTCACTCTGACAGAGGTACAGTCGGTCCTTTTCATCCCAGATTCCAAGCAGGCAAAGCAAACTCAGATTCTGCAAGATTGCCAAGGTCCTGTGACAAGCCTCACGTAGAGAGTGCCTTGGATCTAGTTTTTTTACTTTCAAGCTCTGAATACATTCCATTCCTTTAATCTACTATGATTGAACAGTTTTATGATCCTGACATCTATCACCATATATGAGATAATAATGACTCAGAAGTTATGATTAAAAAGTATAATTTGATTAAAATGCAATTTTCTAATGAAAGACTAATGAAAATTCACTACAAGAACATAAATCCTTTTAAAAGGTAGCTTTACTAGGCATGTTTACTATTCTCTTTGCTATATATTTAGTCCTAAACCCCCTACAAACCTTGGTCATGGAAGATGAATTTACCCATACAAGCCTAGGTGTTTTAAAACCTTGATATCTCAGGACATACATACTTGTGCACATGTTGGAGCAATTACCTCTATCTCTCTTCCCTGCCTGCAGCAAAGCTTGACCTTTTCACCACCCAACAGTAATTAGCAATTGACAACTTCCATGCTTGTGTTTTTGTTTTTTTTCACGGTGAGCAAGTGCACTGAAGGGAAATTAGCTGAAACTCCCAAGCACATATGTCAGGCAAACAAGCCAAATGTTCTTCGCTCTGCAGCTGGGTAAGGTTCCAGCCATCCATCTCCAGCAAAAGCTGAAGGCCCCATGCCAAATCTCCAATCACTGATACATGAAGCATTGAAAAAAAAAAAATCTCAATTCAAGTCTACCGGCAAGAAAGTAGATTTGGAAACTAGTGCAAATACTAGAAGAAGTTAGGTAACCAGATAATTATATCTCTTCAGTGTGTTCACAGCCTTTATCTGTTTTACAACAAACACTATAGGAAGCAGATAAATATTCAGATTAGAGCCAAGTTTTACCACAGCTTTCACACTTAACACACCATAAAATTCATGAAGGCGTTATACAAACAAAAACAGGATTCCCTTTTCTCTCCCTTTCTAAAGGTTGAATCTAAATCTTTTTAAGTAGGCTGCTACTGAACAAGAGCAGCTCATTAGAGCAAAGGTCCCTGTGTAACTACACAGCGTTACATGACTGCTTGTGTTTATACACTTACATAATGCATAATTACATCTCATTTATTCACAGAGTTAATTTGCCTACTGGATGATAAATAAAATGGAAATTGGAATAAATTTAGCAAATCACCTGCAGCACTTTGAATCTAAGAATGCAAGAATGCAATAATGTCTGGTAGCAATATAATTCAATCACTTCCATTCTGCTACAATTTTAGAATGTGATGTATTGAACACTCTCATTCTTCCCTGTGTAGGAGATTAGTTTGATGCTGTGAGCCCAAAAAAGAGAGAGACTGCACCCAAAACTCTGATCCTGAACATCGTACTAGAATGACACAGGACATCTGGTCTTATATGTAGGCATAGATTGGAACTAGTTTAGATTGAATCTGCAGGTTTGAACATGCCCAAGATAGGATTATTTCAGCTTTAACTGATAAACCGGTTCCTGTTTGCAAGGAAAAATATGAGAGTGTACAGTTTTGAAACAAAACAAGGCAAAACAAGCACTCTGTCTTGCCACACAGAATATTTCCTCCTAGTTGACATTTGCATTTCTAAAACCTCCAGATCGAAGATTACTCATTCTGAAGTGATTTGTCCCTATATGATAATTTGCTGGTTTTGACAACTAGGTTACTTCATGGTTTGGACAGCTCATATTGTCACAATGATTGTTGCAACAATGCTGATCTTAAAACCCAATCTTGTTGTGACATTTCCCAGAAAATAGTTTGTAAGAAAGGCTGACAGCTTTCTGGTCTGGTCTTTAAATTTCTCATGCACCCCAGTTTTTCATTATGCTTACCAACAGAAATTCTTCTCTCTGAAATAAAGCCAGACAAACAAGGAGTCTGCTTCAACAGTGGGTTGTACCTTAGATCCCTGGCTCTCCAGTTTGCATGTTCTTTGATTGCTGTAGCATATCATTGTAACAAAACACTGCAAGTCTGAAATGTGTGATGGATCCTTTGAGAAGGGATTTCAGCCAGTCATAGAAGCCAATCCAGCAGAATCTTAGCCCTTTTTCCCCTACTTCTTTTTTCCCCCTTAATATTCAGTCACTTTAAATCAAACCTAATTCACATGGTAATTGCACAGACGTGGCCTAATTAAACTTAGTACATCTATGGATTTTTACTTTTAATCCAGCCCCTTGGTTCCCTGTTCACATTTTAATAAGTGGCATATCAACATCTGAAATTCTGGTGCTGCACATCTTAAATCTTAATTTGGAAAGCTCTTGTAAAATACGTGGTAAGGGAAAGTCAGATTCTGCCTGTGAATGACAGAACAGATAAGCATTATTCAGCATGAGTGTGGATGGCTGAATATATTAGACTCGCAAAATAAGAAAGGCCTGTCTGTGACCTCTTTCCAAAGCTAGTGGTAAGGAGACAGAATAAAAAAAAATTGTAAAAAAGAATAAATTTAGCACTCACTCGCTTGTCATCAGAAAGTCTCTTAGTGATGTGAATAGCACTTCTTCGGGACCGTCTTGGATGACTCTTATGTCTGAATAAGTAGTGGTTTTTGAGTGATCCAATCTGTAAGACACAGGCATGCTTTAATTATCAGGAGATATTTCCCCACTGTGTGAGCAAGTACCAACAATCAAAACGTGAAAGAATTCCCACTGCCTGAAAGACAAAAGAGCAAGAAACTAGCCTTCAGATATTTTAATCCAAACAAGGAAGCACTCTTCAAGTAACAAGTGATTCTCCCAACTAGTGTTCTGCTAGAAGAAGCTGGGGGAGTAATTTCATTTGGGCTACTCAAATGCAGTCATTACCACTACAGTACTCAAGTTACACAGCACCAGTGACCACTGCACTCATGGACACACCTCGGCAGGGCCACATTTCAGCAGGCAGGTTGCACACCAGTTTTATCTGCTTTTCTGGGTTTCAGCAAGACAGGTGTGAAAAGCTTTGCATGGCTTCAGACACCTCGCTGCTGGACTGGGTTGTACAGGCACCCCCTGCAGCAGCATTTTCACTTGCTCAGTAGCCAGCAAGCCTGCTGACTTCGAGCACCCCACTCGCCCAAGGACGGGCTCTGATAGCTGTGGAGGCAAATGTGCCGGCTACGAAGGCAGAGATACCAAACCCACAGAGGTGGGATCACACCTGCGGGTTTGGGAGCGCGGAGAATACGGCCGAGCCTTGTGCGGGGCTGGGCAGGACAGCACCGAGGGCACGGAGAGCAGCTGAGCCCGACCCTGACCCTGAGCACAGGGCCGGGCCGGGGGCAGCAGGGTCCCAGCGCTGGGGGACGCCGTGCCCAGCACAGGACCCTCGCCGGGAGGTGAGACGAAGCTGTTCCCTCACGGCGGTTACTCATCCCTGACAACGCTGACGTCACGGCATCCCAAAAAAGCGCCCGAGGGATGGCTGGAGAGAAGCCCCGCGATGGAGCCCCGCGATGGAACTGCCCGCGCCCTCCTCCCGCTGCCCGGACTGCCGGAGGAGGATCGAGAGCCCTGCCCGGTCCCCTCTGGAACGGCGTGGTGACCACCCGGTCTCCTCAGGGACAGCGTGGTGCCTTGCCTGACTCTGTCCGTGTCCTTAGGGAGAGCCAGCTGCCCTGCCTGGACCCCTCCAGAGAGAGCCGGACCCCCCGCCCGACCCTGCGCAGCCCCGGCAAGGAGAACGGGAGCGCCCTGCCCGCTCCTTCAAGGAGAGACGCAGGTCCCCGTCCGGTCCCCCGAGGGACTGCCGAGTCTCCCTGCCCCGTCCCCTCTGAAGAGCCGTCCCTGGCCGAACGCCAGGGGGGGACCCGGACCCTGGGGAGGCTGCGGTGGGGGGACCGGGAGCTTTAAACTCTCCGGAGCCCCGCGGGCGGCAGCCGGGCACAAGTTTGAGGGAGAGGGAAGGAGCCTCACGGGATCGGAAAGGAGACCCGTCGCGGAGCATCCTGCGGGATGCTGTCCCCTGCCTGGCCGTACCTGCCCCACCAGGTCGTAGTCCAGCTCGTCCGCGATGGCTCTGGCAGCGTCAGGGCCGGCCGGGATCTCCGCTGCCCACTCGTTGAGGAAGAGCCGCCCGGCGCTGCCTCCTCGGGGCAGGGACCAGGCAGCCAGGAGCATAGCCAGGGCCGCGCACCGGCCGGCCCAGCGCCGCCCGGCCATGGCCGCGGGACGCGGGGGGGATGCGGGCTGCNGGCCATGGCCGCGGGACGCGGGAGGGATGCGGGCTGCGGGCTGCGGGCTGCGGGATGCGGGATGCGGCGCCGCGTTGCTACGCGATAGCGCGGAGCAGAGCCCTGCCTGCCTGCCTGCTTGCCTGCCTGCCTGCCTGCCTGCCGGCGAGGCTGCCCGAGGCTCACAGACCCTCCGGAGCCGGAATGGAAATGAGTGTTTACACGTCAAAACGACGACAGCCATCCTGACGTCAAGTGTACCTGGCCTCCGAGCGAGGGGGGGGTGATTCCAGGGGGGGCGTGGAAGAGAGCGGGATGGAGGCGGGGGCGCGGGGGCGAAGCCCGACGGGTCCCCGGGGGACGGAGGGGAATGGTGGGGGTAGCGGCGGCTCGGAGGGACGGGGGGTGCGGGGTCTGGTCCCCGAGGGTCGGGGGGCCGGGTGGGCGCCGGAGCGCGATCGTTTCCATTATTGTNCATGCTCCGCGCCCCCCCCCCGCCCCTCGTCCCATCCCGGCGCGGTTGGGTTTTCTGCCCCCAGCCCGCGTCTCCTGTTCCCTCGATGCGAGGGCAAAGTGGGGTGAGTTCAGCATTTTTTGTTCGACTGTGCTTCTAAGCCGGGACCCACCGCCGCGCGTTGTCCCCCGGCACCTCTGGCACACCACAGACGTGCTGCGTTAATGGGCACCCCGATGATGGTGGGCAAACATATTTATCCTCAAATACAGTTATTAATTTTGTACAATTTCTCACTTTAAAATAACTTCTTTTTTTTTTTTTCTTTTAATCTCATCCAGTGGTCTGCACGTTGTACTTTTTCAGCAATTACTTCAATTTGTTAAACACTTATTTCCACATTTTCATTTTGCATCTGCATTTCCCCAGCTCCTTCAGCATTCCTTCTACAATTTCATTGTCTTTTTCACGTGCTAGAAAATGCTTCTAAAAGTTTCCTAATGTTTCCTAAATGCCCTTTGCCTCTGAAATTGAACCTTTTAGCATGTTCACTTTAGAGTGTACTGTACTGTATTTAATTTCTTGAGTCTTCCAACTTTTTTAACTGTAAATTTTAGCAAGCTGGCTTTAGACTTGTGCTTCCTTCCATTTATTATGAAGTGACTGATATGCCTTGCCTTGCTCTTCATTGGCATCTAAAGTAGGAAAACAAACAAAACACAAATATGAAAGAACGAGGAGAGGAAAATATTTTCAAAGATCAATGTTTCAGTGCCACACATCACCATGCCAGAGGGGATATGGTTCTGTGCATCTCCATGGACCCGCAGGGATCAGGGGACTATAATCACTGCCACTGCTCTGCCAGCCATAAGAGTAGGAGCTTCAAATACAGGAATATGAATAGATCTATGAGAGGGGGAAAGGGTGAGTATATAGTAAGCATACTAGAAACACCAAGAGAATATAAATAAATATTGGTACAGAATAGAACACTGATAAAGTGGCACTAGAGCATCATCCTGTTGTTCACCCTTGTTTGCTTTCTGCAACATGGTGTGATGACAGGTCAAGGTTCACTAAAGCCAAGGCAGCAACCAGGGCATGTGGCTCTTGTTCATTTTAATACAATTTATTCTCTGCATGATTTTCTCAGTGTTCACTGCCAAAAATGTCTTTTCTTCACTTTCCTGGACAGGAAAAGATCCCTCTGTTCCATTTTTAGAATTGTTTCTGAGGCTTTATTAAATGTGGCTGTCTCACCAAGCCATTTCTGATTCCATGTGGGTTTTTCCTGTATGGGTGTTACCACCAGCATTCTACTCAAAACACAAAGTGCTTTTTACCTCTTATTTCTCATTACTGAGGCTGCAAGCTGGCATGCCTCCTTTACTGCATTTTGTATTAAGGAACTCTGCAGAAATATTGTCTCCATACAGAAATAAAATCAGAGTTGTATGTACGTATAATGACAATTTATATCCTCAAGTCTTTAAGCAGTGGTCAGAACATCTACATCCACAGGAGTGTTTTGAAAGTCTAGGCACTCTTTCCTAAATGATTAATCCATTCACATGTGTTTGGATTTTAAGAAATCCTTCCATGCAGGATGATGGGCTGTGTACAGAGTTCTGAATTGTGCTACATGCACTTGGTTATGCCATCCATTCAGGAAAGATGCTGTCCAATGCACTACATTCCCAACTAATAATAGCACAATAAATAGGAACAGCTTGCTCAGCAGCATCAGGTGGAGTCAAAGATAATTGTTTTATGCTTCATAAACAATTTAGGCATGTTGTTTATCAGTGAAATATTTATTTAGTCCCTACTGCTCCCAGTGGTATTCAACCTGAGTGTAAGATCAGAAACAAGCACAAGGCTGGTTTTGAAAATATTTTTTCTTCTTTATAACCTCAGTTTAGCATGAAATTCAAGGTAGACCTGCTTCTAGGGGCTCCACATCCGCATAAGGAGTTGGTGCAGAGGTTTTTTTCAGTGTGTGGTAGCTCTGTGGGAATCGTTATATTTCCCAAGCAGAAATATACCCTTGTAGACCTAGTGCAAAATATTCCTTTGCACATAGGTAGGATATCTATCAATACAGCATGTAACACTGACAATGAAATCCTAAGTTCCGAGGGCCAGGAATTTAACTGAGTGGATTTTTCTCCCTTAATGTCAAAAGGCATGCAAATGTTTGAGGCAGTAGCTGTGCTTTTGTACCCATATTTCTGATCCTTCAAAGACTCCTCCATGAAAAAGGGAGACAGGCAGTTTTTGAAAAGCCAGGCACTTACACACAACACTCTATTTCCTTGCTTATTAGTAGACATAACTTATTTAAACCTAGTAATCCTTATTCAAAATTCAAGTCCATAATCTCGAGCCCAGCTCTCTGTTGGCTGCTGTGGCATCTCTCCAGACATCTGTTCCTGGTGTGGGCATCACTCTCTGCAGCTGGTACCCTGTGGCTTCACCACCTCCACACTGACATCCAACAAACCCATCCCTTCAGCCAGAGCTGTGCAGCGAGGAAAGCAAAGCAATTGAGGAGTTCAGGAGCTTCAGCACCTCTGAACAGTGGCCAGAGCCCTGTGAAATCTATCTGTTACAGGGTGGGAAGCACAGGCATGAAGCTCTGCAAGCCATGAATTGAGAAAGTTGTCACAGAAATGAAAGCAGGAAGAGATAAAGTGAGAAAGATACATTTCTTCTTCTTTGTGTGTCTTGTAGAAGAGGAGCAACTGTCTTCTTGCTGAGGCAATTAAGGAAAGAGTAGAGATAAACAGGAGCAGGACATAAGGAAAGTGAAAGACAGGTAAAAGCACCTTGTTTGTCTGCAGAAAATTCAAAAGGGTTCAGGAGGATGCCACTGTTTTATCATTTTTGTTTTGTTGCAATTATATTTTGGATGAAGAAAGTTATTATATAATGACATTTTCTTTTAGATCAGTGACAGTGTAGAAGCAGACAAAAGATTCATCTCTGATGTCATATCTTGATCAACCCATTTGATTCTGTAAGATCAAGCCAAGCATATTTTTTCTACCCATGAAGCTTGCTTTCAGTATGTAAACTGAACTTAGGTTAAAACACTGGTAGGTTCTTGATGGCTAAACAATAAACCTTCTCTGTGAGAAACCAAAAGAGATGTGTTTAGGGAGCAGGAGGAACATACCCTGAACATGTTACTGAGTCCCTGCACATGCTGCTGGGTTGACAGAGAGAGATAAGATCAGGTCTTGACTCTGGGAATCTTCCATCACAGACAACTGAAGCAGGGACTGGTTCTGTCCACTGCAAGCCTTGCTGTGACAGGCAGAGTGATGCAGAGGCAGAGACATGCTAGGGGGAACAGATCAATGCACAGGGATCAACATCCAACCCAGTCCTAGACTACGTGTTTTGGCTGCTGAGTATCATCAGCCTTCACGTCTTAAGGGTGGCCCTCCAGCTGTTCTTTCATTTCTTCCCCAAGTGCTTTCACCCAGGAGAACAAAATCTTGTGGAAAACCTATTATGTAATGGGATCATTGACATTTCTGCCTCCACCTCATTCCAAAATCTTCCTGGTTTTTACACTGCAAAGCCAGTATGTCTTTTTTTAACATAAAACTTCAGGCTGTAAAGTATAAAACCAACAAGGTTGATACTATTTTACTGATTCTATTTGGAGGATCCAATTTGAGGATGTTAACGCCATTCAAATGGAAATTTGTGTTATATGTAGCTTTAATTTGCTAAGTCAGGGAGCAAGGTTTTAAAACCAGAGTAGCTGGGAATGCAGTTTGGTGCCTGAAGTGCTTGTGGTGGCTGCTGCAGTTTAATTAGTTAAATACTATAAAGGGCTGCGCTGCTTGTATTTAATTTGGCTGTGGACCGAAGAAGACTCTTGAAACTCACTCTTTTACAGTAGCACTATTTCTTTTTCTGCAGGAGCCAGCATTACAAAGCAATTGGAGGACAGCATAAAAGAGGCCTTATGTGCAGGCAATCACAGAGGATAAGGGGGAACACCTGTTTTTCCATCAATTACAGCCTGTGAGCTCATGGGGCATATTTATTCTGGGGGCATTACATTTGCTTGGGTAATAGCGCATGACACATTTCCAGTTTTACAGCAGGCAAACCCCGAGAAGGAGCTAATCATGTCTATACAAATGAAACACAAACATGCCCTCCTGGCCATACACGTGGTTAAACAGGGGCCCTAATGACACCAGGAGCCAGCAGGAAGCAGTTGGGGACCAACACCTGTTTGTGGCCGCCTGGATGGCTCTGTTTGCTCTGTGGCTGAAGCCAACCCAAGCAAAAAAAAAAAAAAAAAACTGGGAAAATGAAAAT
>VXBI01004285.1:59344-95350 GCA_013397375.1 Toxostoma redivivum
AGGTGGGACTGTAGGAGAGGTGGATACCTCCAGAGAAATGGCAATGATCTGTTTATTTTGTAAGGGCAAAGTCCAGCTCAAGTACTTTACTCATGGTAATAGAAAGAGGTATTACTTGAGTTCATAATCTGGAGAGGAGTTTTTAAGAAATCAAATAAACCTGATAGAAGAAGTGATCAAAGAAAAAAATATTTTAAAGAAATATTTTATCACTTCTATCTACAACCCTGACGTTTAAAATTTCTTCATACTTGTGTTACACTTATAGTAATATTTTATATACGGTAATGATTTTATTGTCCTCGTTTGCAAGCTCCTCAATAAATCCCTATAGGAGGACGAATAAGTTAATAAATATGTTGTTGATTTATTTTAATAACAGCATAATTAATATTTAACCTTCATGAAAACATTTCTGAGAATTCAAAATTATTGTTTTAGTTACGCATTTATTTTAAAGGGGATGGTTTTGTATGAGTATTTTTAGAAGACTAAGTACATTGATTAATTATTTTAAATGGCTCTTATGCTGTGTTCTTCCCCTTGATGTTCCATTTCAAGTAGGATGAAACAGAGAAAAGACTGGAAAGAACAAAGAGCATGAATACATGAGAAAGAGAAAAAATACATGGAAAAACAGATTAAGCCACATTCAGAGCTATATAAAAAGCTGTATTTAATAAATGCCTTGTCTTTCTCTCTCTCTTTCTTTTATTTTTTTTTTTAAGTTACAAGTGGGTAACAAAAAATGGCAATAAATTATGATTTTAGGTTAAAATTTCAAGAAAGCTTTCTTGTTGAGGAAAGGGTAGTCTAGCTGAAGAAAACTGAGAGAAACTAAATTGCCAGTGCTCCTTACCAAATCCAGTACTGGGTCTATAATATACACAGGTATGAGAAAAGAATCACAGAGCAGAACAGGATGACCAAGGCTGGAAAAGACCCTCAAGTCCAGCCCAGCACTGCCAAGCTCACCATTCAGCCACATCCCTAAGCTTCCTTGAAATTGGTCTCATTTCTTTGTAGAGCATGAAGTTCTGCCCAAAGCACCTAACTTTGGCTTGTCTTATGCCAATGAGGAGTAAGTCTAACCGTCCTTAAACTGAAATTAAAACATCCCCATGTTAGTTTGGCCAATAGAGCATCAGGCTGCAGGTAAGCCAGGCCTGTGCCTGGGTTTTGCTGCTCCTTGGGCAGCATCTCAAATGTTTGTGCTGCACAACCTGCCCTGCTGGGTGACAGTTGGCCACACATCATGTTTTGGGTGATTTTTGATGATTTTGGATTCTTCCAAGGGCTGCCAGTGTACCTTCATCTAATAGCTCAAGTGCTGCTTTATATCAAATTATTACAATCTAGCTTCAAAGTTGCAAGGGTTTGGGCTACTGAAGTACCAGTGATGGTTGGAAATTGTTTCTTTAAATATTCTTTGAGTCCAGGTACAGGTGTGATAAAGCAATGGTATTTCAAAGGAAATCACTCAGCCCCATCCAAAGCTGATAAACACACACAAAAATTCCTTCTGTTTATGTGTCATGCATGTAGTTGGAAGCATTTTTACCAGTGCTGTGGCAGCCAAAGCAAACACAGTTTTTAAGGATAGGGTACGCATTTTAGAAAACACTTTAAAGATGCAGCAGCAAGTTCAGAGGTTTTCCACAGCGCATGGTCATTCACCCCTCCATCTATTGCTGTCCCATAGAAGGTCCATCCAGGGCCTCCAGGTTCCCTGGGTCTCCTCATCAGAGACTTCACCTGCATCCAGAAAGGAGTGCCAAGTACGTTTCTCTTACACTGTGTGCACACTCATCCCATTAAAGCTGCCTGGATCTTGCTGTACTAGGCTGTGCATCTGTTCTGCTGCTGAATTCTTTTCCCAGGGTATTTCCTAGAGGGGTTTTCAAAAACCTCCTGCACCACAGAAAATATAAACCCAAAATAACAAAAAACCCCAAGGTGTCACCCTAAATGAAAAGAGTATTAAGTGCTAAGGGTACAAAGTTATTAAATACCTTCTTATGTGTGGTGTGATGGCCAGGACTGCCTGCCAGGCCTCGATCCTTCTGCTCTCTCCCTCATCCTTCTCCAAAGGGTAGTGGGAAAGAAATAGGCAGCAGCAGCAGCTCATGGGTTGAGATAAGGACAGGGAGCTCACTACTTGCCAATTACTGTCGCAGGCTAAACAGATACAACTTGGGGAAAATTAATTTCATTTAACTAATTCAATTTAATGGACAATAATTCATTACTGCTTGAGAAGAAGGGCAGGATGGTGAGAAGCAAAGATAAGAAGGAAAACCTGTGCTTCAGGGGCTGGACTACGTGATCCTGTGGTTAAGTGTTCTGCACCACAGCAAATGGAGCTGCCCTGGCCCTGCTGATCTCAGGGAGGCTTCTAAAACTAAGAGATCTTCTGAGAGGTCTTCTCACCACTCTGTTGGGACTTGGCTGTGTCTGTCCCAGCATTCAGCACCATTAGAGGGGCATGGTTGAGACAGGGACCCATGCTATCAATAAGTACAGAAGAAGGGACCCCTTCTGAGCAGCTGTCTTCCCCTTCAATTTTTGCGCATGGCTTTTCAGCCTAGAGGTGGTTTCACCATCTCACTTTCTCATGTCCTCACCCTGGACAGTAGGAAGAGCAGGAGGATGGCACCTGGATCTGCTTTTCTCCCTCCAGTTGGGAAGAGGAAGGATCTGTTCAGGCATTTCAGATAAAGACAGCAATTAGGAGAGGCAGTGGGCAAAACTTGGCCTGGAAGCACCCAGAAAAGTGGAATAATTGTGGGGAATATTTTATTGCTGCAGTGTTAAGAGGAGCCAAGCACTGGGGCTTTATCATGTTTGCAAATTGGCCACTTTTGTTGGTGTTGTGATGGCATTGCTTTTGTTTGGTGTGGGGAATATTTTGGTGTGGGAAGAGGAGCCTGTGCAAGAGCTCATTCTCAGCCAGGAGCTGTGGCTCATGGAGAGGACCCTCACTGGTGTGGGCTTACCTGAGGGACTGCAGCACAGGGAAAGGACCTGTTCTGGAGCAGGGAGGAGTGTCAGAAGGAATGTTATGAGCTGCTGACAATCCCCCATTGCCTCACATTGCTTGGGAGGGAGGAGGTAGAATCAGAAATGCAGGGTTGAAGGGTAAGATTTCTTTAGCTTCCATCTTTGTTTCAAACCATTCTTCATTTCTACTTGGCACTGATAAATTAATTTTCAGCAAACCATGTCCGTTTTGCCCATGGTGATAATCAGTTTGTGATACTCCTGTCTTTATACTGATTCATGAGCTTTTTTGTCTCATTTTTTCCCTGCTGCACTGAGGAAGAGGAGTGAGAGAGCAGCTGGGTGTGTATCTGTCTGCCAACCACGGCCAACCCACCCCAGCTCATTCTGATGCCAGTCTGGCTGGGGTGGAGGTCACCTTCCCCACAGCACCCTGTGTGATGCATTTCTGTGAGCTGTGGTGCTCACACTGCATTGAGGATTTCTCTCTCTTCCCTTCGCCCTGTCCCAAAACAAGGAGTCTGGGGGTGGGATGGAAATTAGGAGGGGACATGGAGATATTCAAGCTGACCTTGGGGCTATCCCATGCCATATGATGTCAGGCTCAGCAATAAAAGCTCAGGGAAAGGAGGAGGAAGATGGCATGTTGGTGATTATGACATTTGTCTTTGCAAGTGGCCATTAACCAAGCTGAGGCAATGCTTCTAAGGAAGCAGCTGGACATCTGCCTGTCAATGGGACATGCTGAATGAATCCTTTATTTTGCTTTGCTTACATGGGCAGCTTTTGTGTTGCTTAATAAACTCCATTATCTCAACCCATGAGTCTCTTTGCCTCCTTTTGAATTTTTTCCTCCACATCCTCCAGCAAAAGGGAATGAGTGAAAAGGATGCTTGGATGCTGGCTGGGGTCAGCCCACTGCTATGTGTCATCAACATCTATACATAATCACAAAGGTAATGAACCTGTTGAAATTTAGGATTTATAACATTTGCAAGGAAAGGCAGGGGAGCCAAGAAAAGGCACGAGACCTTTTCCCCACCTGTCCTGTCTCAGCATCCTGGGCTGCCACATGAGAGGGTGAAATTTCCCACAAGCAATGCAGGAACCAGGACTTATCCAAGAAGCAGTGAACTGTGCTGGTTGAATACAAAAGGAGGTGCTGCATGCTTTAAGCAGGTGGAAAACTATTCCTAGACACATGTACTGGCATTTCTGAATTTACTGTGTAACCTGAACCCATCTCTTTTGGTTTGTTTGGGTTGTGAGGGGTTTTTTGGGTGTTTTTTTGTTTGTTTTTTTGTTTGTTTTTTGTTATTTTTGTGGTTTTTAGTGTTACATTTCATACAGTGTCTGCTTGTTGTCTGAAGAAGTATTTCCTTTGTGATCTACAAAAGTAGCAGCTTCATGTGACACTGGATATTTTATTCTCATCCTGTATTTGAGGGAAGCCACAAAAGAAAAGGAAGCATGTATGTCTCAAAAAGTATTCCCCAAATTACTTTTCTAAGGCCAAACAATCACAAAAATGTATTCCTTCTGCATAGAAAAGACATGTTGGGATTTCCCTAGCTACCACTGTTGGGTCCAGGGAAGAGCAATCTGCCGTCCTTTCCTCCAGGAAAAGATAGTTCAGGCAGAGCACAGAGCCACAGGATTGGGCAGGACCTTGCAGGACAAACAGAGCCAACCACATAAGCAAAGAAAATTCAGCTCCCAACAAGCAAAAATTAATTCCAGTGACAGCTGAAAACATGTAGCATCTTCCAAGATGATGGTGTCTAGCCACAGGCAAAAATGTCCTTTCTGGGGAATACAGTCACTCAAGTATCATCAGAAGAGAGATGTAAAAGGTTAGGAACAATGCGTTTGAAATTTCAGTCATCTCACACAAACGTTTCAGTATTCCTGTAAAAATCCACCAGATTGGGTGCAGAACAAAAGGTATCCTACCATAACATTGCTGGGGAGTTGAATGGAAACTACATAAATAGAAATACTTGGGGTTTCTTGGAATTTTACAGAACGTTTAACAAGCCCTATTCTCTGAAATAGGCCATTATGGACAGCCTGCTTTTCTAAGTTGCTTTGCCTCCACCCATTTCCTTTGTTTCCAGCTGCCCTGACATGTTTGAACAGATGTCACATAAAGATGTATCCAATCATATTAAAATCATAAACTTTGTTTAGGTGCAGGCAAGCACTCCCAGTTAGTTCACTACAGATCAAATACTTTCAGGTTCATATTTTATAGTTCAAATCTTCCAAGGTAAAACAGTTCCATCCAAGATTAATACCAGCAATGTTTCCGGAAAAGGTTATCCTGAATCATATTGTTGGGTGTTTTTGTATTTTTATATAACCCACATGAGATTCTGTTGCTAAGCAGAAAGCAAAATCAATATAGAAGGCGAGCCATACCAGCTCATCTTTGAATTGCTGTAGACATTTCACTTTCTTGTAACTGCTTCTCTTTTAATGGTTTTCCCCCATAAAAATCTGACTTGACTATGTGACTAGTATTTTATATTTTACCATATTCTAGAATATATCACATAAGACATGTTATTTGGCTTAAATGTACTACTTTGATGAAACTGCTAAGACAGCCTTCATTATTAAATGACCTTCTCTAACTAATGAGTGAAATGGGATAAATTTTAATTAGAGACTCCTTCAGCTACTCTGCCAATATCTGTATGTCTCTTTCTCCTCCAGCCAAATCCCAGCAATGTCTGCTGAAACTCAATATTGCAGAAAATTCCCTATTTTCAGGCACAAGAACCTCTTAAAGGCTCACTCTACATGTCAAGTAAATAAAAAGTTTATTTTCTTTTTCTAACTGAATACAACCACTGAACAATCAATTTCCTGTGTCGTAGCTGCCAAGAAGGGTCATGCAGGTGAGTGGAGCTCCTCCTTTGTAACTCGTCTTTTCTCCTTCTCATGAGTTTGGCAGAAGTGTTCTGTTCAGGCCAGCACATCTGATGTGTGTTATAGCCCAGTAATTTTAGCCATGCTTCCTTTACAATCATAGAATCATTTGGATTGGAAAAGCCCTCTAAAATATCATCAAGTTCAACCTCAACCCAGCACTGCCAAGCCCACCACAGAACCATTTCCTTTACTTCCACATCTACATGTCTTTAAATCCCTCCAGGAATGATGACCCCATCGCTGCCCTGGGAAGCTGTTCCAACATTTGACAGACCCTTTGGTGAAGAAATTGCCACCAATTCCAAATTAAACTCCCCTTGACACAATCTGAGGCCATTTCCTCTTGTTCTGTAGCTTCCACATGTTTAACCTCCATGAGGTCTGGACTAAGATTATTGTTTTGATGTAGTATTGGCTTATGATATGACAGTGTTCCTGGTTGTGAAACTCACCTTGTCTATGTGTTCAGTACTGCAATCACCTTCATACTTCATGAGTTCTCTAGTGGAAACATTTGCCTTCATCTTGATCTTTGCCTGAGGAAAAGGGCATTGACAATGCCATTGGGAAAGTGACATGAGCCCTCAGATGGCACCACTGACTGCCCTCTGACAATTTGGTCGCTGCCTGGACACAATTCCATAGCAGAAACCCCAAGGGAATATTCCCCCAGAAATTCTGCAGGGAGGGTGTGCTCCACCTGCTTGTGGCCATGGACCAGGGCACTCTGACAGCCCTGTCTGTGCCACGTGTTCCTGCAGGGCTCATCTGCACATCTGCACTGTGCTCTGAGCTGTGGGCAGGTCTGAAATGACCTGCCAGAATTGATACTAGCGCAGCCTACGTGGACAACAGCATGACCAGAATGGTCAGTGACATCCCAACACCTGGGCTGGTGGCTGAGTGGTCACAGTGCTCATCCTCAGCCACAAAAAGGACGGGGCTGGACAGAGAAATGTTGCTGACTGTCTGGTGTGTGCATCCAGACTCTGAGCTAAGAGGACACTCCTGCCATCACACTGTACATGCACTTCAGTGTGGTGTGAAGCTCTAGACAAACCCAAACAAACAAACAGCCTCAGTTGACCTTCTCCCTTCAGACAGCAGGGTTGACAGCCATGCTGCTGAATCTCTTTTCTGTTGCAAAAAACAACTGTTTTACTTCTGTAAGCTGGAAATTCCTCACAGCACTTGTGAAAAAAAAAGCCAAAAAAAACCCCCAACAACCAAACCAAAAATATTCCATCCTGAATACCCAGAACAGAAATAAATGTCTCGTGATTGAGCAGATATAGCACAGCTTTCGCTGGATTAAAAGGATGATTAATTCATACACTTTATACTTACCAAGTTATTTTGGAAAGAGCGTGAGCAATATATGCCTGGAAATTCCCTTTTTGATTCAAGAGCATGTTGGAGTGAGCAAGCCCACACCCACAGGAGCAGATGTTTGTTTGCACTACCACAGCGCCGTGTGTCACCTACACAACTGATTCCAGAGATGAGAGGGGTGGTTAAATGGCTCTGCATTCAAAGTGACCCTGGTGTTCATTTCAACTTTGCATTTCTCAGAATAAACAGTTCTTGAAGAAAATTTCAGAACAAAATGCCAATGAGAGAGAGAGAGAGAGAGAGAGAGAGAGAGAGAGAGAGGAAAAAAAAATTAGAATGAAAGAAACGAAAAGAAAAAAAAGTTAAATAAATAAAAGGAGNAAATTCTAACCCTGTTTCCTGAGTGGAGGTTTCGGTGCTGATATTTTTCTTGGAGCTAATAAAAAAGGTTGTAGGGGGAAGTGTAGGCGAAAATGGAGAAAAAAATACGTTGAACATGGTGTCAGCCACCTCATAGTTTTCTAATGACTTCTGTGGGCTTTACTAGGTTGGAGATGGTCTCTGATGCAATTCCCTGACCTCTCTGGCATTATGACATCCAGCTCCTCTTCTGGATTTTGGGGCATTTGTGTGCCTGCTCCTCTGTCCATGTGCTACTTCTTCTCTTGCCTTGCCTTTCCTCTTTAAACTGATGAAATTTACGAGATGTTGTGTCAGCATCTTGGTGGTTTTTCAGGTTGCTTCCTTGAACAAAAGCCCATCTGGGTTCCCAGAGTAATAAGTAATGAGTTCCCAGACAGGCATCCTGGTGTCTCATTTATCTATCCGATGCTCATCAGGTGCTCATGTGCCCACACCATGGTGTCCATCCCTCTGGGTGCCTCACTGGCTGCAGATTCAGGGCAGGTCCTTGGAAAGGTGGGAGAGGCTGTCAATCCTCCTTCCCATCTCTTCTTTTGGCTTCTGCAAACAATGGATAAGGACTAAGCACATCCAAACACAGAGCTGCAAAGCAGAATTTTCTCACTGGTGTGCAAGGTAACAAAACTCCCAAACCTATTCAAGCATGAGGTTCCACCAGCATTTCTAAGAGTGTGCCAGCTCTTAGTTTGGAAAGAAAGACAAAAATCATAGATCTGTTTTAACTGAATAAACAATGACATCTGTCCTGGGTTTACAAATGTTAAGAATATTTTAAGGAGAAATACCAATGGTTTTTTAATATGTACTCTGACAGTGTCCTGTAATTCCTTTTGGGAGAATGGCAAGTTAAAAGATAAAACATGAATACAGCATGATTCATCAACTTACTCTTTACAAGGAACAGAATTGTTATTTCTCTTTTATTCAGAGGGAAACTGGAGGAACAGAGAGATGCCATGACTTTGCAGGCACCATGGAGGCAGATAGATAAAATCTCAGCACCCAGAGGACAAGCCAGTGCTTTATCCAGACACTGAGTTAACTTTAAAAATCAGTTTCATTCCTTATATCCATTGGAAATCAGTTTTCAGGCATTGAAATAGCTTAATTAGCTCTTAATTTTCCCACTGGAGCAAGTTGTTTTTGCCCCCCTGAAGAGAGGAGAAGGTGGCTGCTGATAAGCAACAATCCCCACTGTGCAGAGCTTTGAAATCCCAAGCTCTACTCAGCACTTTGCTGATACCAAGCAAAAGTCAACAGATGTCCACCAAACAGCAGCAATATATTCAATTTTGGGAAAAAAAGCCCCAGCAAACAGCAAATATCTGTATCTACTGAAACCTAATTTATAGGATTTCCTTCAAAATCCTCTTCAAACTATACTCAGGGCAGAGATAAAATAATGTAGATATGTAAAGTCCCACCTCTGATCATGTTGGCATAATTTTGGTTAAAATGTGGCCTTAGATTTGAATTCCCCCTCCATAATCATAAAACCATAGAATTAAAGAAGCATTGAAACAACAAATCATAGAATCACAAAGTCATAAAGTCATAGAATCATAGAATGGTTTGGGTTGGAAGGGACCTTAAAGACCACCCAGATCCACTCTGCCTGACAATGACAGGGACATCTTCCACTAGACCAGGTTGGCCAAAGCCCTGTCCAACCTGACTGACCTTCAGCATTTCAAGAGATGGGGTATCCACAGCTCCTCTGAAAATCTGTGTCAGTGCCTCACCTCCCTCACAGTGAAGAATTTTTTCAGATGTGTACTTCTCTTAAGCCAAATTTTTATTTAAAACCAGAAAAAATGCATTGCTGTGTTGTTTTGACAGCACTCCTGCCTGGTTCTTCCTTGTGTAGCTCCAGGGGCTGCTCATGTGTGTTGGTTCATGCCCTGAGAAGAGCACAGAAACCCTCAGAATGCAGCAGCAAGGGTGCCAGCAGGTTTTTGGGAATGTGTGACCCTTCACCTGCCAGTGGTAACCCCATGTAGCCCCCAGGTCTGCTGCTGGATGCAGCAAAGGGCCAGGGCAGCACTGTGAAAAAGGTCTGTGCTCAAGGCATTTGGGTCATTGTGAACCTATTTTTGTCTGCTGCATCCCTGTGACATGAAGAGGTGCTTGATCCCAGCCTTTTTTTATTTTTAAAGATCCATTGTGCTCTGTCAGGGCAATTATGGTTCTGCCCTGTTTCCTCTTCCCTTTGATCTGAAATAGATGAGAAACAAGGTTGCTCTCCGGCTCCCTGTCTGCTGTGCTAATAAGAGTGCTGGAGAACAAGGCACAAGAAGGAAGGGGGGAAAAAAAAAAAAAAAAAAAACAACAAAAGAAAAAAATTGCATGAGAAAAAGCAGAAGCCCTAAAGGCAAGTTTTTCACGTCAAAACACTTGTTGGCTGCTTGTTTGGAGTGCTTATATTTAAACAATGCACAAAAGGCAGTGGCCTGAATCCTCCCAGTTGGAGCCTTGGGGAGACCAAGGGAAGTGCCACAGCTGCTGCTGGTCTGTGCTACTGAGCAGACCACAGGATGCTCTTGTTTCAATTTATTTTTAGATATGGAAACCTCTGCTTCTCTCTGATACTCAGCATTGCTGCACCAGGAGGGCTGTCAGAAAAAAATCAGTTTCTGTGCTCCCTTTTGCTGTGACCTTATCATCTACAACTCTGAGCTCTGCTCAACATTTCCAGCAAAACCTTATTCTCCAAACTGTCTTGATGTTTTTTTAAGGCCTGACACCACTCATAAAATTTCAGAAAAATAAGATAATTAGTGCTGCTTGTAAGTAACTTTTAGGGAAAAGTCAGCTGCTCTGCATTCAGCATATGCTCAAGCAGTGTTCTTCAAATGCTTGAAATTTTATCTCCAGCTTCCTGTGGATGAACAGGTCACATCTAAACTGCCATAACTGAAGTGGCACCAGAAAATTATAGACATCAGAAACCTGCAGACTGTGTCAAATATGGAAGACTAAAATTAGCACTGAAGAAAATAGAGAAAGCGAGGTGAGCTTTGTCGTAAGAGCATCGTGGTAGTGGAGGATACCTTCTGCCACTGCTTTTGTGAGGTGTGTTTACCAGGAATTTGGGTGTTAGCTCCCAGTTGTCATCTACTGCTAAACAGTCTGCAGTTGTCCTCCTACCCCTGTTTCTAGGGGTAAAACAGCACTTCTGAGCCCTTCTGGTTTCCAAGCTGGTTGATGGCTTTTTGAGAGTAAAAGGTGTGGGTGAAGGAATCAGCCAGTGGTGGCCACCATCCACAGGACATGGGGACACTGCCAGCATCTCCACTGCCCCACAGGCACCACCCACCTGGCAGACCTTTAACTTTCCCTGCTGGATTCCTAAATATTGTCTCATTCTTCTCAAACATTGCAGAAGCCCCGTGCTCCTCCATGCATGCTTGAAAATTATAGAAGTAATTAAAAATAATGTTCCCAACATGAAGGTAAGAGCAAAATAGCCAAGCTAAGCAAGCTGTCAGATTAATAATATTCATCTATTTTTCAATGAGCCCTGATTCCTTTGAAATCAGCACAAGCTTGAAAGAAGATGTTTCTTTCTGTATACTGAGTTTCCTGCCTAATTGCTGCAGCTAACCCATTTCAGGCAGGCTACTTTTCTCCTACTTGCTCCCCTTGAGAGAAGCAACAGCTGGTTCTTATGAAGAAGCATTTCTCTTGATCTCTGTAGAGCCTCTCATCCTAATTGCAGCTATCTCATTTAAAAAGTCTCCTTATCTTACCAATTAGAAATCAGCCCCAGGGTTTGATTCCTGTCCTGTCAGCTCCCCAGCAGGGAGCTGGAGGCTTGCAATTAAGCTTGAGCCCTGTTCCCTGTCTACTGAGCTGACAGGCTGGTTCAGAGGGTCTGATGAAGGCAGGACATATTATTTGTGTAAGGTCCCTATCAGCAAACCCAAGACACAACCTGCAGATACCCACCTGCCAGCACTACAGCTGACAGGCTGTGCCATAGTAGATGCTCACTGTTACAGCGCACTCTAATTAAAAAAAAAAAAAAAAAAAAAAAAAAAGGAAAAGGCAAGAATGAAAAAATAAAAAAGAAACTAGAACGGAAGCTTTCTGCATACTAAACACCCTCCACTTCTCAGCACGGATGCATGGACGTGTTTCCAGTTGTTCCCCAGGGACAGGGAGCAGAAGCATTGCCAGATGTGGCCTTGGGAGCAGCACATTTCTGAAGTCCCTGGTGATGGCTAACAGTGCTGGGCAGGGGAGATAGAGATTGACTGTCTTCCAGGGGCTGGAAAAAGCTCAGATATCCTGCTTCTAAGGGCTGGGAGGACAGGGCATGCTCCCTAGAGCCTGCTTCAAGAGCCTACTCTTCCATTTCAGTCCAGATCTGCCTTTTTTCTTCCTCACATATTTCCCCTTGGAGTCTGACTCAAAAGGCGAGTTGTCTCACTGCGAGTCTGGATAATTTCTTTTTCTTAAAAAAAAACCAAAAAAACCCAAAACAACACAACCAACCCACGCAAGTTCAGGATTTACATATAACCCCCACTGACTGCCAAGAAAGAGAAAAAAAGCCCCCAACATTTAAAATCAGTCTTTCTCACTGATGGGAGAGAAGTGCTTAGTATGCTTAGTATTCAGGACACTGCATCTGAATACATTGAGTAAATTACATGTACCAAAGTATTCACGCTTTGCCTGACTACAAGATTTACTCACACAACCAGCCACAGAAATGACAAAATAAGAAACCTTCAGCTTATTTCCAGAATACAGATATCCTGGCTGGGGAGCCAGCCTGACAAGGTAATTTGTGCTCCAGGAGAGGGGGGATCCACTTCTGCTGTAGGTACTTGTTTAGGGAATCCAAAATCTGGCATCCCAGGCAGATCCTGATGTTTAACACCTACATGACCCAGGCAGCCCTTCTCTTTCTGCATACAGAAACATCACGTTTTCTTTTATCTCACCTGGGGCTCTTTCCTGCTCAAACAAGCTTAAGATAATTAAGCTGGATGTGTCAGTAGGTCTGAGAGCTTGTACCATTTTCCACAGAGCTGATGGAGGGAAGCTGTGGCAGCTGGATGCATGTACAACCTTCCATAGGGCCACACTCAGGGAAAAAAAAAACACACCATGAAGTAGCTACTAAAGGAAGGTAAGAAAGAGCAATGTTTTTAAGTAGCCTCTACAAAAAAAACACAAACATTAAAACCCTACCTGAAGGGTTTGGTTGCATTTCTGTTTCTAGCTCACACTCAAGGGTTTTTTCCTGCTCATAGCCATGTGGGAACACTGATGGATGTGCTGTCTCTGGTAAGTGTCTGACAAGCCACCCCAAACAGGGACTGAGGCTCACTTCGAAGTGTCAAATCTGTTTAAACTGAAATCAGACTGAATGAGGGACAGGATCTCCATCCTTTGTCAGTGGGAGATGATAACCTGGAGCAGCCTTTACACACACATTGCCTGCCAGAGGCAATGTGGGAGGGGTGGATACACCAGAAACTCCATGGGGATGGCAGATGTTTTCATAACCTGTGTTGCACATGCCACATTTTCCCTTCTGTAATATTACCCCTGCAGTGGAGCTTTGGAGAAGACTGAGAACCTGGATGTGAATACAAGCTGAGCTAGACTGAAGCAGGCTGGCCAGCCAAGTCCCAGCCTCTGCTGTTTGAGCTTGTTGCCTCCTGCCACCTATCCAGCATTTCACAGGGTGCTCCAGAGGAGCCCAGCATCAGCAGGTGGCTGGGAAATGGATGTCAATGAGATCAAAAGAGCAAGCAGACAGTATTCAGTATTTTCTGGTTCAGAGAGAAGGTCCAGAGAGAGCTGGCACAGCCAAGGGTGGGTGAAGCACCACACCTTGGCTATAAAATGTGGGGAAAACTTAAGAGGAAAGCATGGGGTGTGTGTTGTGGCCCACAGTACCAATCATCTCACCACATATAATAGGCACAAAGAACAGTGAGAAAGGGCTGGTGAAGGCAGCTTGGAAATGGGGATAAATAATCGTGGAGAGCAGAGCAGGGTTTGTGTCACAGAGGATGGCAAGTCTGGTGGTGGCTGAGAGAGCTGAGGTTGCTCAGCCTGGAGAAGAAAAGGCTCTGAGGAGATCTTAGAGCCCCCTTACAGCACCTAAAGGAGCTCCAAGAGGCTGGAGGTGGACTTTAGACAGGGGTCTGGAGTGAAAGAACAAGGAAGAATGGCTTTAAACTGACAGAAGACAGGGTTAGGTTAGATATTGAGAAGAAAATCTTGACTGTGGGAGTGATGAAACACTGGAACAGGTTTCCCAGAGAAGCTGTGCCTGCCTCATCCCTGGAAGTGTTCAAAGCCAGGCTGGATGAGACATGGAGCAGCCTGGTCTAGTGGAAGGTGTCCCTTGCCCATGGCAGGGGTGGGACTGGGTGGTCTTTAATGTCCCTTCCAACCCAAACTGTCCTGCAATTCTTTAATCTGCATCTTAGTTTTGCCTCAGGCAAGTGAAGCTGGAGAACATTTGGTCCAGCTTCAGGTGGTGGGTGAGAAGAGTAGGAATCTTATTTCTGTACATGCACTCTGCCTAGGCTGCACACCACACTTTTTACATTTACTGTAGCATGATTTTTGTGAGATGTGCCACCCTGCAGGGAAGCAAAGACTAAAGCTGAGATCATTAATCTTTAATACTAAGTAGATGCAGTTTGTTAGTTTGCATTTTACCATGTAATTATCTCTGCCATGAAGCATTCTCAGAAATGCTGGGCTGCTATTCCTCTGCACATCCAACCCGAAAAGACTGTGGAAAAGGGGGCAAAGGCCAATGACGTGATGCTGGGAGCATTGCTCACTCATTTGTGGGGCAAAAGCTCAGCCATAGACATTATTTTCAGAAGCCTCCTTCACGTCTGTGTCGGTTAAAACACACTGACGGCAGCTCTGAAATTAACTTGCAGATTGGAGCAATTAATCTGAATTTAAATACAATGTGTTCGAGGATTTCATAGGCAATTAATGATCCTAAATCTAATCATCCCAAATGAAGTCCCAGCAAATTCTTCCAGGATCCTCAGCCACAACCTCCCATTGCTGGGTCCAGGACTGCAGCACCAGGTTTGACTCTATTGATCTTCTTGTACAGAACTTACTTGCTCATGGATTCATCACACCCACCCCAGGAATTCTCCTGAAGCATATGACAACATGATACACAGGGCCACCCTTCCCCCCCCTTCCATCTTCTTAATTGCTGTATTCAAAGCAGTCATTCAGCTCAGAGTTAGGATGCTTTGTGCAGAATATTTCTATTAAAATCTGAGTCTTGAAAGACGGTGACAGTTCCACCCTGGAGGATGGATCCCCCACTGAACAGACACAATGCAGGCAACTTGCCCTGTCTGCTTGTGGAAGCGTGAAGATGGGTTCATACTTGCTGGGAAATGACAGTGACTCGACTGGGAGGGTGAACAGCCCTTGTGCCATCAACTGGTAACCAACCAAAATTGTCTCCAGCCACGAAGGTTTTGCTAAACTACCACAGGGCTCTGCAGGAGATCAGTGAACATGTTTGGAAAAATAAGTCTCTGCTCATCCCTGGCCAGGAATGATGGAGGGAGCCGTGCTGGCACCTGTGGCCACAGCAGGACCAGAGGATGAATGAGGAGCAGTCACTGATGGGTGCAGGGATGGTGAGGTCTCTGGGTGCAGGTTGGGGAAAAGGTAGTACATGACTAGGGTGCTGTAATGCTGATATGACCCCCTGGAACAATGTTAGGATCCCACTTCTGAAACAGCGTTAGGACCTGATAATTAAAAGATGCCTCTGCCAGAATTAAGGTGCAGGCAAGATCATATGCCAAAGCCAATAGTGTGGATTTTATTTAACAGTAAATGTGAGGTAGAGAAAGGGATAGAGGAGGAGAGAAAAAGAGGGAGAGAGAAACAGGTTAAGTAGATAGTCACCAGCACACAGGTTCTTGTGGTGTCCTGCTGGCCCCTTTTCCTCTGCTCAGTGGAGGGATCCCTGAGTGTTCTTCTGGAGGTACTACTTCTATACATTCCACGTACCCACAAGCCATACGAGCTGTTCCCACAGCTTAGGATGGAATATGTGCAAAGAGGTGCTCCCTTTCCCACAGTTTGGTGGGAATTTTTATCTGGATGAGTTACCCGGATCTGCCTCACCAGGCCTGGCATCTTCCTCTTGCTCCCTCCCTGCTTTTTCCACACATTGCTCAGTGGAATCTTGTCCGGTGTGCTAATTCCAAGCCTTTCACCTCCGTGTAGTCCTGATATTAACATCTTCCTGCTTGCCATCTGTGCCTGTTGTGACAACTCAGCTTGCAGGAACATCCTCCTCTGATGGTGCTTGGAGACAAATTGATGGCATCCTTTATGTCCCAGCAGGTGCAGACAGGGATCCAAAGCCTGGGAGGACCTGTCAGGCTGCAGGTGACAGTGAAGCCACTTGGCTTTGCTGCCCAGCTGCTCCTCTCTCTCTCCTGCAGAACACAAATCATCTCCTGATACAGATTCTCTGTGCCTTGCCTTGTCTAGACAGAGAGTTACCGCAGAAAACACAAAGTAGTTTTCATTCTTCATACCTATTGGAAGTCAGTTTTCAAAATAGCTTAGTTATTCAAAATATCTTACTTAGCATGTTCTTAATTTTCCCATTGGAGCGAGTTGTTTTTGCCCCCCTGGGAGAAGATGGCTGTTTACTGACAAGCAACAATCACCACTGTGCAGAGCTTTGAAATCCCAGGCTCTACTCAGCACTTTGCTGACACCAAGATGTGTCAAGTCCCACCTCTGCCTGTGGTCATGCTGGCATCATTTTAGTTTAAAAGTGACCTTAGGTTTGAATTCCTCCTCCAAAATCACAAAATCATAGAATTGAAGATGCATTGAAGCACCAAGTCACAGAAACATAAAATCATGGAATCATAGAATGGTTGGAAGGGGCCTTAAGCACCAACCAATGGCAGGGACATCTTCCACTAGAGCAGGTTGATCAAAACCCACTCCAAGCTGTCCTGCTGCATTTTGAGAGATGGGGCATGCACAGCTCCCCTGAAAACCTGTGCCAGTGCATCACCACTCTCATTGTAGAAAGCTCCTTACTTTTCTCCAGTCCCAGGCTGTGTTAGAGGTGCAGTTAGGACACCACAGGTCCATTGATGGCCCCACCTCATCCCTACCTCATCCTGCTCCCAGAGAGGATGCGCAGAGCTGCCATTATCTAATGGCAAACCGCTTTTTGCGGGATCCCCCTGTTTGGAGGATGAATGAAAATGGATGAATGAAAACATCAGGGCAGGAAATCTGGTGCTGCATGACTCAGGGTCCACCCCTGCCAGCCCTTCTCATCCAGGCTGCTGGCTGCAGGCTGCTGCATGACATCCCCCCGAGCCTGCGTGTCACCATTGTGATATAATCTCCTTCTGCAGAAATCTAATTAGCACACTGAAAGAGCTGACCTTTCCCAAGATTTTATTTTTCCCACTATGCTAAAAATATCCCGCTGAATATGTCAATAGTATCCTTCATGTGCAAAGCACTCTGATAGCCTGTTGTAAGGGGAGAGGAATTTTAAAATGATGGTTTGTCATGGGGAACAAGAGAAAGAAGCCTTTAAATACCCTTTAAAATGGGCCGCATTATTTGGAATCAAAATTATTATGATTGCCCTGTGCAAAAAGAAAAAAGCAAAACTAAACCAAACCAAAACAAAACAAAACCAACTCCCAAAAAAACCAAACCAAAAAAAACCCCAAACAAACAAACAAACAAACAAACAAACAAAAAACCCTCAAAACCAAGCAAACAAACAAAAACAAAAACAAAAAAACCAAAACATAACCAAAAAAACAACCCAAACAAACAAAAGAAACAAAACCAGAAAACAGCACACCATATTTATCATGCTGCATTTTACAGAAGTACTAGTAATCACTACTGCAAGGCATTTTGCAAAAGAACTTTATTTCTTAATCCATCACTCAAAGATGAAGGGGCTGGGAAAATTAAACTGATTTTAATCTTTAATTTTTAACTGATTTTAAGATGGACATCATCCTGCAGGCTGTCCATCTTGCAAGTTCTGATCAACAAGAATAGAAACCTGTTTCTTTATCACTCATTAATGTTGCATTTGCCTACACTGAAAGAGCACAAGCTGTTGCTGTTCAGTGTGCTAAGTGCCTATATATATATGTATAAAATGTGAATGTATGTATAAAATTTTACACATATATGTATAAAATGAAACTTAGATTGTTTCAGAGCATGGGTTACCTACGTGGAATTTCCTGGTAATCACCCTGCCTCATGACCAGTAATAATCTTCTGTAGGAAATCTTAGTATTCAAAGTTATTAAGATAAGCGAAACATTCTGTATTTCCAGATTTATTTTAATTTTTATATAATAAAAACCATCTATCCTTTTCAGTCCCTTTTCTACTATTTTCGTGTGAAAGAAAGTAGCACCTGGGTGATCCAGCTGGGCCAGGACTCTCTTCTGCCCCCACAGCAGGTAGTGGGAAGTTCATTCTGAGCTCACAAAGCTCACATCTTCCTCTATTTGACAGTAAGTAAACACCTCTCCTACAAAGTAAACACGTATTTCAAACTAGGAAAATGCTTTTTCTTATATATTTATGAGAATATTATTTATATATTAGGCAGTGCTAGTCTTAAGATACAAAACTTGGCTCAGAGAAGTTAGCAAATTCTACAGGTGAAATAAGCCCAGATTTTCTCCTGCACCCTGTTTTTGAGAACTCTTACACAGCATGCTTCTTTCTAAGAAAAGATAGGAAAAGAAAGTGGATCCATGCTTTCAGGATTATAACTTTTGGTGGGGTGAAAAAAAGTGAGCATTGAGCCCATGCCATGCCCATGTAAGTTATAGGAGTGACTTAATCCAGCTTCACCTTGGCATCATAAAACTGGCATCGAGCACCACAGCCTTCTCATTTGCTGGCAGATATTTATGATGCCTTTTGTAGCTCTTTTGGCATTGCTCAGGGAATAACACAGCAGTATCTTGACTTTATGTCTTATTTTACTGCTTCTCCTTGCAGAAGTTTGGAAGCCTCGACAGATGTGAGATAGAGAAAAAAGCAGGGCAATAATAGCAATCATGGCAGGGCAACAAATATGGCCCTCTTTATCCAGGGGCAACAAGGGCAATTTCCATCCCTTGGACAGCAGGAATAACCTTCTCCTTGGGGTTGGAGTTTCTCTGAGCCAGGGAGGAGTTTTACAGACAGGCTGCAAAGTGTCTGCCTGCCTGGACCTGCTGTCAGCACTCACCCATTGTGCTGACACAGCTTCTCAGGTTTTACTGATCTGCCCTCAAAGTTGCCACCTTCTTGGCTGGTAAAACAGCTCAGGCAATTTAGCTTGTTGTTGTCATTGTTGTTTTTGTTGTGGCCTCTCTGCCCCCTGAAATGTTACAAGTGTTTGTATTTTCAATGCACCCAAAAGAGGACAACTTTCTTCTGATTTTTGTGGCCATTCCAAGGTCACACAGCAGCCCAAAGCAGTGCCATACTGCTGCAGTACCTGAATCAGGATTTTAGCAGGTGTAAAACAAACAAAGGATTGATTTGAACATGAAGGATTAATCCACCCTGAAGGATTTGCACTTCTCTTTATGTAGCACCTGAGATGTTATAGTAGCATGAAGACACATTATTTGTGATAATGCCAGGCTCATGAAACTCTAGTTACATGCATTAGCTGTAGCACCACAGTTTTTGATCTGTTTTGCAGGGGATTATAGGGAAGAATCTGTTTCTGAAGGCAGTTACATTTTTCTTTGTGGCTCAGTAAAAGAAAATGCTCCTTTCGTGTGAAGGCAGGAGCATCCCCCTGCTCAACCTTCCCCTGAGCAGCACTTGGCAGGTCCCCAGGAGATGGGTTAAACTCTCCAGCACTGACCTCTTGGTGCAGGAAAAATGATAGCAGGAGCAACAAAAACGGGAAACAACTGGGTATTTTTCTTGAAATCGTGGATGCTCACTTAGTGTGCAGCTCCATGCAATCAAGACACTGTTAATTTAAAATTAAAATGGGAACTGATGTAGAATTTACCCTTCAGTGCTTTCACTGAGGACTGATAGCATACTGCAGGCTTGAAAGATCTGCTAAAGCAATTCATAACAATAACTGTCATGCATCAGACATCACTTTTGGGGTGGTGCTGCAACACAAAATGTAGCCCAGCCAAAAATATAAATATAGGGTTATTCTAGCAAGGTACACCTGACCATTTATCTCCCGGGCTGTTGCTCAAACTTCTGCTTGAAGGCAGAATTTAATACCAGGGTATGCAAAGTAGAGAAAAACCTTCATATGCAGAGAGATAGAGAGATTAAGTGTCAGGTAATGAGGATAATTCAAGGAGGCTGACGCAGTAAAGATTAGTCATTTTTCAGATATCTTTTGCATAGCCATTTTTCAATAAAGCCTCTATTGGTTTATGGAGTAGAAACTTTCACAACTCTGGGGGAAAAAACCAAAAATGATTACTAAAATCATCTTGAAGTCATCTTCAAGAACGTTTAAAGAATTCACAGAGGCAGTAGTGAGGAGGCAGAACCTGCTCTCCCTGCTCTGGCAGCTGATGTCCAGCAGCAGCCACTGACCAGCTGCCATTTGTAGACATGTTTGGCCTTTCTGTGGTGGTATTTTTGTTTTGTTTTGGGCTTCTTTTGGTAAGATGGTTTTGTTTGTTTGTTTGTTTTTAAAAGGGTTCTCACTGACTTTAAAATGAATAGTAAATATAATTTCCCACACACTAACACAGATAGCTCAGCCATCTCTGCACATGGCTTGAGTGAGTGTGGGTTGTAACCTTCTCACCCAGAGGATGGGATGGGGTGGGATGGGAAACCTCATGCACAGTTTACTTCAGGAAAACGTTTTTTCACTGATTTTTCCTGCAGGATCTTCACAGCTGTCAGTGCCTCCGCTCTTATTTAACCAGCTAAACTAAAAAGGTGGAGCTAATGCTTGATATTGTCTCAGAGCCATTCTGAAATCAACCATTTATGGTAAATTTGCTGTAGGCCACCAAATCAGTGAAGACAAATTCCAGAAAAATGTGAGCATAAATACAAGTCAATTAAGTTGTGCCAGAAGGGCACAGGAATGGCTCTGCCTTGCACACATTTTTCAGTGATAAATCAGTTATTTTAGTGTGTGATCACACTGTTTATTTCTTATTCCCATCCTTGATCTCATGGCTATAGCTCTTAAAAGATGAAAGAAATTATTCCTTTTTTTTACCATTATTTTACTGCTAACATTTTTTTTGTTATTATAGAGCAGACCAGTTGTGCTTTCTCATACCCTTTTTGATGGTGTAAGAGATACTTTTTTCATTCCACAGGATTTTTTAAAATCCTTGCATGATTTTATCAGCACCAAGAACCCTCTCCAAGTGTGACGCCAGAGCTCCTTTGTCCCTCATCTCTTATTAAGAAACAATGAGTCACTTTCTGACTCTTCCCCAGCACTTGTGCCTGCAGAATAATATTAATTAAATATTTATGAAGAGTTCTGCATAGTTACAAAGTTACTATGAAGATCAAACACATTGGAAAAAGTCTGGTAAGTGCCCTCTGATGCTGTGGTTGTGTAATATCAGGTAGTCCTGTGGTAAAAGTGCTATTTATAAAAAAACAAAGTGGTTTAGTACCCCAGGTCCAAGAAAATGGTCAGTAATTCAATCAGATGGTCACTGCATTCCCTGCTTTCCCAAAAACGCAAAAATCAAGACATATATTCTCCCACATTATGTGTAACAAAACATTTATTAATGGTCAGTAAGTCAAATATAAGGAAGTTATGTTTCATTTTACTCCCAAAAAAGCTGTCTGTAAATACTGCTCTCCCAAGAAGGCTGATGATACCTTCACAAGGATGCTTTCACTACAAATTGCTCTTGGCCCAAGACTGTACACATTCTATTTTAGGGAATTTTTTTCCTTTTTCCACCGTCTCTGTTTTGGGGGGGAAAAAAGAGAAAGAAAAAGAGAAAGAAAAAGAGAAAGAAAAAGAGAAAGAAAAAGAGAAAGAAAAAGAGAAAGAAAAAGAGAAAGAAAAAGAGAAAGAAAAAGAGAAAGAAAAAGAGAAAGAAAAAGAGAAAGAAAAAGAGAAAGAAAAAGAGAAAGAAAAAGAGAAAGAAAAAGAGAAAGAAAAAGAGAAAGAAAAAGAGAAAGAAAAAGAGAAAGAAAAAGAGAAAGAAAAAGAGAAAGAAAAAGAGAAAGAAAAAGAAAAAGAAAAAGAGTCCTGAGGTAATTAAATTTTTTAAATTTCTGTTACTGTGCACTCTGGGGAAAAATAAAGAGTTAAAGGCAAGATATGCTTGAACAAAGAGCTTTTTTTGCTATATGCAGACTTCAAGTTAAGATGTTTTAGAGCAGTTCCCATTTTTCTCTGCTGTTTAATATAACCTTGGCACAAGATTTTTTTAGAGTAAATCTAGATATTTTCATTTTGCTGTTGGACACAAATTCAGGTACACCCAACAAACATTAGGTTGATTGATGAGCAGGAAATAAAATGAGAAAATTGATCCATTATGGACACCCAATAACTGACATAGCATTGAGTCTCTTGCCCTAATCACTTTTATCAACATAATCAGGTGTCTTCCCAAAGCAGAATGCAAGCAGTGCAAATGGAACATTAAAATTATTTAGGAGGTACATATAGAGAACTAAATTTTCTTTAACTGCCCTCGCACCATGAATGTTTACCTCCACCAGTCATGAAAGGCCACCATCAATGCTTTGTTATCATGATTGCTGTTTGGAAGCTTTGGGGGACCATCTAAAAGTCTCCACTATGTGGCCCACCAGGAAAGCTGTCTATCCTCATTCTTAAAAGCAATAAAAGCTTGATGCCACCCTGTCCAATTAGGAACCATTTTATAAGAAACCTATTTTAACTAATTAAAGGCTGTGTTTACCCTTGGAATAAGATCAGTTTCTCCTTTCCCATGATCAGAACATAAAGACAGCAGAGATGTGGCTATGGCTCCTCTCTGGACGCTGATTTTTTGGCTATTGATGTCTCTTAAATCTTGTGCATATATAAAGAATGGCAACAGGGCTGTAGAAGGGCTTGGAGTTCAAGTCTGGTGAGGAGTGGCCAAGGGAGATGGGCTTGTTTAGCCTGGAGAAAATGAGGGTCAGTGGGGATTTAACCATCCTCTGAAAAAAGGTTGTAGCAAGAGGGAAGTTGGCCTCTTCTCACAGGTGAGAATGAGGAAATGGCCTCAAGTGGCACCAGAAGAGGTTTAGACTGGATAATAGGAAAGAATTCTGCATCAAAAGGGTTGTTAGATGCTGGCACAGCGAAGTGGTGCAGTCACCATCCCAGGGCAGAATTTAAAAGATGTTTAGAAGTGGCTCTTGAGGACGTGGTTTAGTGGTGGCCTTGGCAGTGCTGAGGCTGGACTTGATGACCTCAAAGCTCTTTCCAACTTGAATGATTCTGTCCCTCTGTGATTTAAGACTGGCACAAGGGCAGAGGCTGTAGTTGAGTACACAGTCTTTATTTACCAGATTATTCACAGTGGGTTTGCTTCACCTAAACAAAAGTGAAAGGAATTGCTGTTCCTCCAGTGTGGGGATCAGCAGAAGAGTCTGATGTTGCAGTTGGTCATGTGTGCCTATTCAGGAAGTGTGTGGGATGAAGATGGAGAGAGAGGAAAAGGAAAAATTGGCTGCTAGTCCTAAGCAAAAACTTCAGAATCCCTGCACTGACACTTGTACTCACTGTCATTAATATTAATAGAGGGAATGTACATGGTTGCCCTGATTAATATTAATAGAGGGCTAGTGGGTAAGGTAGTTTCCTAAGGTTTTCTAACTCCTATAAAGTAAAATTCAGGCAGGAGGACACCAACACTGCTCTCAAACATCAAGGATAGGAACATACCAGCTTGCTAATCATGCCTATTGGCTTCTCAATACTGTATCAATAAAATTCCCATTTGCCTCATGTAGAACATCCATTTCCTCATGAGTTGTTGCCAATTATGGTAAAGAACAGATCAATGAAGTAAAATTATGCAATTCATGAACGATAAAAACTCACACATAATTTGCAGGCCATGCTTAATTCCAGCCTGCTGGAAATGAGGCAAATATAAACCAGCCTAACTACCATGCTCTTCAGATCTTAGGAAAACCAAGCTGAATTTCTGCATTTGGTTAAGGTATAGAAAGTATTGTCCCGATATTTTTATAGCAATCAGGAGATATGGACTCGGACAAATATTTATGACTCTGATTATCTTCTTGCCTGATGACGTAAATTAGCCTTCTGGGAAATGAAAGTTATTTCTCAACATGCCCTTAATGGTCTGAGTCAGAACTGTGGATGATCTGTCTCCTACAAGGGTTTTATAGTAAAAATAGAGGTGAGAGCTTCCATTGCAAAGGACAATAGAAGTGGAAACTGAAATATTTCATGAGTGTGAGCTCATCCTCCAGTGTGTCACAAGCACTCCAGCCTAGCAAACAGGGCTCTGGGTGGAAATGAAGTGTTTACTTTTCCATTTGGATCAGGTTGATGGATTATTCCAGCCATTGACATTATCTCTGCAAACAAGGAATCATGCCTTGGACTGGCAGTCAGGGTTTTCAAGGTAATGAAAGTTGCTGGTGGCTGAGATCATCCCTGCCCCCGTGTCAAGGGTATGGGATGACTGATGCTCTCCCACATCCCTTGTTCTGGTGAATGGACTGATCCCCCCAGCTCTGCAGCTGGCACCAGCCCAGGGTCCCACCTCACAAACCCCCACAGATGATGCTTAGTGCAGGGTACCAGTTTTGGCAAACCACCACAAAGCCAGGAAAGAAGGGAGCTGTAAAACCAGGGCATTCCCAAGATGTTTCTTTGCTGTTCCTGTTTCCTCATGCTGTAACCAGTCCATGTACAAGCATGGCAAGCAGAGCTGAAGTTGTGAGCACACAAACAGGTTTGTATGGACACCTGCCAATCAGCTGAGCTATGAGGAAAACCTCTAGAATGCATTCAGATATGCTTATCTCTTTGCCAGTGGGACACCTGTCCTTGTGACAAACTTCCTGGGTAGTTAGAACAGTATGTGGCCTTGGCCTGAAAAGGGGCTACAGAGGTGGTGATCAGATGCTGAAGTAAGATGATACCTGGGAACACAGGTAATTGCCAGCTGACCCCAGGTGTTCCTGTTATTTGGGTTTTCTAGAGTAATTTTTAAAATAAGAATTGTTGTCAGGGTACTTTCACAAACTTCTGTTTGATGGAAATGTCATTTATGGGCAAGGTGAGACAAATTAACATTAAATATTGAAGTTTTGGCTTAAAACTAGACAATATGATAGCCCATGCTCCCACTCACTGGTGCAAAGGAGGACTTTGGTTCAAGAGATCCCCAGAGGTAAATCAGCATCCAGCACGTTCTCTAATCTGTCCTGGAGAAGCTGTGATAGCTCCACACCAAAAGTCTGCCATGAGCATCACTTTTACAGGGAAGGGACAGTATGCATATCATGAATGTTCACATTAATGGACATTCTAGTGATGATGGTGGCTCGAATTTAACAAACAATGATCAGTGCTTATCAGTCTTGGGTTCTCATTGCCTTCTAATGAGCCTTTTGCTATTCAGATTTTTTCTTTGCCTCCTCTGGAAAGTTACAAGTAACAGGACAAGAGGAAAGGGCCTAAAGTTGCTCCAGGGGAATTTAGTTTGGATGTTAGGAAAATTTTTTTTCACTTTAATAGGTTGCCAAGTATCGGAACAGGCTTCTCAGGGTGAAGTTACCCTCCCTGGAGGATTTAAAAGACATGTAGATGTGGCCTGGGGATATGGCTTGGTGGTGGGCTTGGCAGTGCTGGGTTAGCAGTTGGACTCAATGATTTTGGAGGACATTTCCAACCTAATCTTAGATTAATTTTCTGAATGATTGAGTCTCTGATTCTCCTGTTTGTTCCCTGCCTTGCAGAGCCTGCCCTGCCACCAGAGGCAGCACGGCTCGTGGTCTGCTCAGAGACTCTGCACTCACAGTGATGATTGAGGGGAATGCTCAGATTCAGCATGTGCTCAGCCTGAACAAACTAATTCACATTTATGCAATGACCTTATGAGGTTTTTTCCTACAGCATAACTTTTTTTTTACTTCACCCACAGTTATTTTAATGCAAAGAAATCCTGCTTGGAGGCCTAATATGTTTTTGTGCAATTAGACAGTAAGTTTTCATCTGGTCCTGGCAGAAAGTACTCTGTGTTTTAACAGCCTGCTCTGTGAGGAATGGCAGCAAATGGCAACCCTCTATGCTGTTTCTCCTGATGAATTATTTATCTCCACTTGTTTCTCAGGGTAAAAAAAGAAAGTTGTAGACATGTTCTTTTCACCTACAGAGCCCCTTCAAACAGAGCTCCTCCTCCTCTGTTCTGCTGAAATTGCTACAGAACAAACTCCTGGAGATGACCACCTCCACCACCAGATGTTTCCTGACAGCTTTCAGCTTTCCTGCAAGGGGGGAGTGCTTCCAGGTCATCCAAGGCTTTGCACAACAAGCTCAGTGCATCCTGTCATAGAGCTGGTTCCTGCCATGGCATTATGTGGTTCTAGGAGAGAGAATGAGGCCCAAAAATATATAAACTCATTCTTAAAATAGAATTTTTCTTTTTTAAAAAAGTAAATTTTCACTGTTTGCATTAATGGCTTCTATTCTAGAATAATTTCTTCCTTTTCCTGTATAATTTTCCATATATTGTATAAATTATGCCGCCTCCTAATCCCCATAAAACACGTGACAAAGCTTTCACAGACTTTGATGGACTCAGAAATGGAGCAATTTTAAACAGAGGAACACTAATTAACCCGTTATTCAAATGAAGCAGAAATCCTTGCACTGCTGTTGGAGCACAGTGATGCTCCTAGTAGGGCACTGGGGGCTGGATCTGTAGCCCCCTCCCTGGGCTGGGAACACAGGGCCAGGGCTGGTGGCCAAAGTGCTGGTGTTCAGCCCCTCTGCCACTGCTCTTCCCATTCCTGGGAGAGCCTGGGAAAGAGACACAGCTCCAGTGGTTTGTCCATGCTGCTGAGGCACAAATCAGGAAAATTAGTGCTTGTAACACAATTCAGTCTCTTCTGGTCAGGGTCTGCAAAATGCTGCAGCCCCATTTTCACCAACAGGGAGTACAGAGAGTACATCACATCATCTCATGTGGAAGAGGGACGTCCCTAACCTAATTTCTATAGACTTTTCTATAAAACACTAAAAACTGTCTTTCACTACCGTGCCTTGCAGGCAACATTGAGAAAACAACAGCAGAAATGCAGCAGAAATTACTGTCATGTCCTTCTGATCTTCCTACAGGCAACGGGGTGTGAGTTACAGGTTTCACAGAGCCAGTTTTCCTCAAGTTTACAATGCAGCAATAAGGACTGGGCATCCTTTCCATGGCACCAGTGCAATTCGGCTGTCCTCTGTCAGGCTGTGCAGCTTTGTCTGAACTGTGTCTGGGAAGAGTTGGAAAGGACAGGGGTGTTTTAGAGATGTTTGCAGCTTGACAGAAGAGAGAATGGGGTTGGACAAGCCTGCAGTGATCTGATTGCTACTTTGCAGAAGTTCTTGGGAGGTTCGAGGCAATATAAATTGGACAGTCATGAAAGGATTATGAAATAGGATTACTGGGAAGAAGCATTTTCTGCAGAGAGAGGAATAAACCTTAAATTAAAGTGGACTCAAAGGAGAATTACCAGAAGACCAGCTGAGATAACAGGCAGTGCTGGAAGGTATATCTCAGTGGTCTGATGCATTATGTTAAAATACTTCCATGAGTCTAGAAGCAAACCTTTTCACCAGGTTCAGATGGGTCCCTTTTTGAACCAAGATTAGCCATAGTTGAAAATGGGGTTTAGTAAGTCATCTCAGCATGGAGGAGCTGAGTTTTATGATACCTTTATCAGGGCTGGATACAGCCATAGCCAACAGGAATGTTCACACTGGCTATATTCACAGAATCACAGACACATGGAATCATCATAGACTAGTTCAGGTAGGAAAAGCCCTCTAAAATCATCAGCTGCAGCTGTTAACACAGCACAGCCAAGCCCACCACTAAACCATGTCCCCAGGTGCCACACACACATCTTCATGTGCCTATGCATAAAATGGTAGGACCAAAACCTACATCACTGGGTGAAGCCCACTGGGCTTCTCCAGGTCCCTCCAATGCCCACTGAAACCCTGTACCACTGTGTCTGCTGTCACCAGCAGGAGCCTGGCCTTCAGAATCTGCCCCAACATTACCAACCCTCTGTGTCAGCCGCTGAGATTCCTCTGATTTATTTTCAGAGGTCTGGCTGACAGTATAATGGGAGGGAAGCAATAAAATGGTCTGCTTTTAACAGAAAAGCTATTTTCACATCATCCTGGCTGCATCCAAGGCTGTAGCCATCCCTGTGAAACAGCCACATCCCTCGACTTGCATGCAGCATAGAAATTCATCACACAACTATGAGGACAAGCCAGCCTCTCTCAGTAACAGCTCTCCCATGAAGATTTAGGGAAAGGGCTGAGGAAGAAGATGCTGTGTCAGGCTGGCAGCATGCAGAGAGGCAGCCAAGGCTCTGCTAACAAGCTATGAATGTACCCACTGATTAAAAAAAACTGGTGAGTAGAGCAGGTTATTCTTCCTTCTACTTAGCAAATCGATCGATTTTCCAGAGTATGACAGCAGGAAGGTAATAGCTTCAATCTTCTTAACATCTTCTATTAAGAAAACATTAATATTTTGAGCTGTGCTTCTAACAACAATCTGGAGCATTTGCTAAGGTCCAGGTCACGATAAAGAAAAACTTTTACAGTTTGGCATCAGTCACTCCAGATATCACATATGACAGAATATATTATGAGTGTATGAGAATTTAGAAAGGAAATATAGCATAACATCTGCAAGGAAATACTTTGTGCTGAAAGAGAAAAAGGTTCCATTAGCAGTGGGAAGCCCCAAGGAAAGGATTTCAGGATAAAATTTATTCTGTGCCACCATCCCAATAGCTCCAAAATGCAAATCACTTGCAGAGCCAGTGGTGAAGCTAATTTGCTTTCCAGTTGGGTTGCCTCTGCAAGATGCAAATGATCAATGAAGCTTCACAATAAAACCTGGAATGGTTAATAATCCAAAGCAAACACAAAGCAATAATTTATATAGGCTTTATGAATGTCATATTTTTGGGGAAAGATTTTCCTTTATTTTTCAAAGACAGACTGATGAAAACTGATATCAGGTTTCTTATCCTGATTTGAGCAAAATCTCTGAAAATTCAGTTTATGCAAGGGAAGGAGCTGTCACTTATGCCTTTTTCTGTCTGTAAGACCTCTGTATTTCAGTAAATGCTGGAAATCAAGAAACATCATTCAGCTGTAACTCCGGGACAAAGATCAGACTTGTGCTGCTCTGAGAGAAGAGCAGCTCTACTTTACCATAACCCAGCTGCAAAAGCTTGGGGATTTTTTTAATCAGGAATCTGAAAAGAAGCGTGGCCCTTCTGGGGTGGGAACACACTGTCTGTGCTCTCAGGCTCTCACAGGAATTCAGGCTGCTTAATTTCAAGTTCTAACCCCAGCACCTCTGGTCACAGCAGCACACTCCATGACCTACTGTTTTTAAAGACACAGAGAATTCACATATGGTGAAAAGGCCAATTACAGCCTGGGCTGTAATTTTCCTAAAGCAAAACGTATCTTGCATTCTTAGCCTAGTTTCCTAAAGAGTTTTGAACCCTGTGAAACCTTTTTTTTTTTTACTTATTTGTTACAAGAAGTGCAACAGACCCAGTGGCATCAGGTAGGTCCATACTTGGAATAACTTTCCTCAGTTGTTGTTATAACTTGCATTATTTGAAATGAAAACTTCCTTCAGAGTTCACAATTTACTAGGCACCAGAGGACACTCTCCTTGGTTTCTCTCCTAACTTTTTCTTGATGGTCAGAAAGGTTTTTTTGGTATCTAACAGGCAGAAGCCTTTCCAGATTCATCTCATGACACTTTCACATAAACATCCCTTAACATTCAGCATGGCAGGTCCTTCTGCTGCAACCTCATTGAAAGTCAGTAGGAAACAACTATAAGGCACAAATCCGAGAATCCAAATTTGATTGACTCCCAGGCTCAAGGAACAACCTGTTTTGCAGGATTTTAATTGGGAAATTTTCTCTTTAGGTTTAAAACCATTTTTCTCTTCCTTGAGAGGATGGGCAGCCTTGCTAAGATAAACAGAGCTCGTGCTTTGGCCAGTGAGTTTTCTTCTCACTTTTTTTGGGACTGAGCTTCTTCCCGTGGAACTGCTGATACTGTGTGCTCACAGATCCTGGGAGGTGGAAATTCAGCTGGCCCTGAATGAAGTCCATCTACTGTGCATTTGAAACCACCCTGGACAAAGAGGGCACAACCACAGCAACGCCCCTGTACTTCTCCTGCACCATCACAGCGTGTCACCCTTGCTCCACGTGTTGCTCTGCTGGGTTGCACTTGTGAGGAGCTGAAAAGTGGATGAACCAGCAGCGCAGGAGGGAAGTTATCATGTCGGAATCTAACCTTCCTCATTGCTGGCTGGCTTGTTCTCATCTGGCTCTTCCGCTTTCCAGGAGAATATGCAAACATTGGGCAAGAGCTCAAAAGTCCTTAGATGTGTTGGCTACTGAAGATTAGAACTGTAGATTGCAAGAAAGGGGCAAATATGGACACCATTAGCAGATGATCATGATCCAGGAGAGTTACCTGCAGTCCAGATCACTTGCTGGTACTGATGCTTCCAGTTTGACCATAAAACAACCAGAATGAAAGAATCAGTTTCCTCATGCAAACTGTTTCATGCAAACCAGACACAGATTTAACTTCAATGCATTGAAAAACAGAAGAACTGTGAAGGAGAACTGTGACAACAGAGCAAGTCTTGCTTCGCCAGCCCCATCTCCTTCGGTGACAAAGTGATCCACTGAGTGGATGAGGGGAAAGCACTGGTGAGGTCACATCTCAAATCCTATGTTCAGTTTTTAGGCCACTCATGGCAAGAAAGGCATTGAGGTGCTGGAGTGTGTCCAGAGAAGCTCAGTGGAGTTGGGAAAGGGTCTGGAGATTAAATCATATGAGTGGCTGAGGAAGCTGGAAGTTGCAAGAAAACTCAGAGTAAGATGACATGGTCCAGAAAACATTTCACTTCTGCACCTATGCCAGCAACATCCTCCTACAGTCTCTGTGTTCCTTTGTAAAGGTTGTAGCTGCACCACTTAATTAGTGGCTTGTCTGAATTTTCTTCTGTCTTCNAATTTAAAGTCCTTCTCCAATGCCTCAAGTAAAAAACAGTATTCTCCAAAAAGTTAATAAAAAAAACCCACAAAAAACCTCCAAAATCCCAAGTTTCTAAAATCCAACAAGTTACAGCTTTGGAGGGTCTGGTCAAGGGCCCCCTTAGTCCAGAGAGCCCCAGGAGCATCCTGTGGCTGGACTCAGGGTGGGGATGCCCAGGACTGGCTGAGCCCAGCAGTGAGGACCAAGGCTGTGGCTGGTGGGCTGGGAGAGCCAGCTCTGGGGGTTTCGATACCATGGAGGGTGTGTCAAACTGGAAGCTGTGCCAGGGACATCATCAGGCTGACCCTGACCCAGACCCAGCCCCAGCACACTTGGATTCTGACAGCCAGTGAGTGCCCACTCAGAGGGAATGCTGGGCTGGATGGTGGCTGGGAAAGATGCCCTGGGGGTTTAAATCCAGAGAGAGAGCTGGGACCCTCAGGGCAGGGCATGGCATCTCTCTTGGGGCTGCAGGTAGGTGGAGTTGGAGGCTCTCAGTGACAACAGGTGCCCAGAGAGGCTGTGGGGACATTCCAGAGGTGCCAGCCCCCTGCTCCCTCCCAGTCAGACCTACTGAATGCCCTCTGCACCCACTTCCTCCATGCCATGGGTCCAATAACAACCCTCATCCTGCCTCTGCTGGGCATCTGAAGCACGAAGCTAATGTGTCCACAGCCAAAGGGACACAGGAGCCTGAGGAATATCTCCATCAGGAGATAACTTGGCTCCTGAAGGAGATGGAGGGGAGCAGTGACACCATGGAAGCCCTGCTCTCAATGGCACTGCAATAGCAGTGGGTGCTTAGGGCCAGTGCAGCAGCCCTGCTTCTGGCTCTGGTGGCTATGGGCTGCTGGCTGGTCAGCAGAAGGAAGCCTCAGGAGCCTCCTCAGTTTCTTACACTGCTCCAGCCTCCCAGAAGACACATGTAAGGTTGGAATCAGGCTGATTGTATGCTGTTTGCCAGTGCTGAAGTCTCCAGTCAACAATTTATGATTAATTTGTGAATCCTCACAAGATTCAAACAAGTGTCTATATGATGACACGGATAATCTGCCAACAGTTCTTTGGTTTAACAAAATCCCATCAGTTGTTTTCTATTTTCCAAGTGTCATTTTTCTTTTCAGCCAGTCCCACCTCTCCATCTCTCCTGCCACAACGGATGTGTGAATCTGGAGATTTGTCCTTTCCCAGGGAAATCATTGTATTAGAAACAACACTTGGCATGAAACCCAGGGGTGGGTGCTTGGGCACACAGAAATATCAGCACTGCAGATATGAGCAATGCAGACCCAAGGCTCAGCACCACCTTCTTCCTGGCTTTTCAAACATATTGCTCTGCAGGCACCGTGCTGCCTCTTCCAGCAAAGCCGGAATGGCTCCTCAGGGAACAATATCAGACTTCTGGAGCTGCAGCAAGGAGTTGAGCAGCAAGGGTGGAGCCATGCCTCACACCAGGGTCAGAATGTGCCCATGATTCCCTCATGGAGGGAAGTAGTCCGGAGGCAGCTGACCCTAGTTCCCCTCACAGCCCTAAAAACATGCTGCTGACACGAAGGGAATGTGATGGTTTGTTTTTCTCTTACACCCTCTCCTCCTTCGGGAGGAGAACTCCTCAAGTCAATGAAAGGAAAGGATTTGGGCTGCCCTGTGAATACAGAGGAGCAACCTGAAGGGTTTCATTAAGAAATCTCAATTAAGAAATTTTCACTAAGGAAGCTGCTGCTGTAATGGGAAGGTGTCTTAAAGGACAATCTGACTAATGCAGGGTATAACAAATGTCTGCAACAGCAAACAACAGCAATGAGCAAAGTCCCAGGCTGTATGACTCCATCCTTTAACCCCTTAGAGCTCGCTGCTGGAGCAGGATCAAATCCCTGCTCCGCTCCAGAACACACATGCCAGTGGAGAATTTCTGAGACACAGAGAAGGGGCACTGTGGCACAGGGTTCTCTGTGATAGCAGCAAACCCAAACAGCCTTTCTGAGGAGAGCTGACCCATTTCTGAGCCCTGCTCCTCTGCACAGATTTAGTGATGAGTCCCACCCAAGGTCTGCAGCTCCACAGCCCGGTGGGGATGTGGGAGCATGCCACAGAGGGATGCTGTGGCCATGGAGGGGATGCTACACCTAAAGAGTGACACATGAAGGGATGCTCACAAACTCTCCTTCTGATTTCAGCCTCATAGCTGTCTTCTGGGAGAGCAGAACAGCTGACCATAAGCTGATGAGGAGAGTCCCGGAAATTCCCTTGCTTGGCCAGCTAGGGTGAGCAGGACCAGAGCTGCTGCAGAGCGCCAGCTCCGGGGCCTGCCTGCGCTTGGCAGCGAGTTGCCATGGCTACAAAGTGAGCTGCTTTGGGGGGGGAAAAGATGAAATCTGGCCTGGCTGCCAGTCCGCAGCCACACTGAGAGCCGTGGCAGCGCCCTGTGCAGAGCGCATAGTACGGGAGAAGCTCTGGCGCCTCCAAAAGCCGCCGCCCATCCCAGCTCTCCCAGGTATGAACTTTGGAACAGGAAAGCGAACTCGTTCCTGAGCTATTCCAGGAATCGAGGAGGAACGGAGCGCTTTTTCCAACTTCACTGTGGTTGGAATGGCTCTTGTCCCCATTCCCACTTCCTGGCACGGGAAAAGATGTGCCTGTCCCCATCATCTCCATCATCTCCATCTCCTGGGTACCACTGGGCTGACGCACAAGGCTGTGCTTGGGCCACATCCAGAGCTTTGTCTCACTCCCCAGCACGGCTTGGCAGGCTCACCATTCCCTCTCTCCAAAGTGCACCTCTGCCTCAAGAAGGCTTTTTTTAGCTCACTGCAGCCAGGCACTGAAAGCATGGTGTTAAGGGTGAAGTGTGGTGAGCTGCATGTAGAAATCTCTTGGTGGATTAGTTTGCAGCTGCTTGTTCTGCCTTTAAAAGGAAGGAAAGAGGAAAAAAAAATGCAAAGCCAAGGAAGGAAGGAAGAAGAAAGAAAAGGAAGAGAAAAGGAAAAGAAGAGGAAAATAAGAAGAAAAGAAGAGGAAAGAAAGAAAAAGGAAGAGAAAAAGGAAAAAAAGAAGGAAAAGGAAACAGAGCAGAAATTTTTAAAAAATCAAGCAGATCCTATGCCTACACCAGGTGGCACCTATTTTAAGTGCTTCAAGAGAAAATAAGGAATTAATCAACAGAAACAGACTATGATTATAATCCCTCTTCTGCCAGTTTGGCTCTAGTTTGCAATTAGTAGTAAGGAGTGCATTTAAAAAAAAAAATAAAATTTAACAGACTCTGTATTACTGGCATTTCAGCTGTGTCCTCACACGTATACTGGCAGAATACCCTGTGCATCAAATTTTAATTGCAGTCAGTTCTGAGGTTAGAACACTGATGCTTTTATTTATAGCAGTGAACCATCACTGCTACAGTGGTGCCTTTTACCTGTTAAAACTGAAGTCTGAAAAAACAGGATGCATCTGACAGAGTTCACAGCAGATTGCTCTCTCTCAGCTATAAGAGGACTGATATTTTCCCCATGTGTCTCTCTCCACACACCCTGAGAACAGCCTGGACACTGATTTCACAGAATGATTTTTATTTTTCCACATTTCCCTTCCCCGCTGCATCCTATCTTAGGCCCAACATGATGGCAATCTTTCACTTCCACCTGCAGCATTCATCAGCCCAACTCTTCACAGAAGCAAAAATCTCATTGGCACATCCTCAGTGGCTTTACAACCAGATTAATTGAAAAAATAAAAATAGACCTTAAAAGTCCTTATTTTCCCCTATAGCTGTAGGAATACCAGAGTTAAGTTATATTAAAAGGACACTGCATAATTTTAAGATTCCTACCATTCCATTTTCTTTTCCTCCTGTTCCAAAATTTGTAGAAATCATGACACAAACTGGATCTGAGTCACAAGTGATAACAAATTTAGGCAAGGCAAGATAATAACTAAAACTTTTGTGCTTTCAATCTCAGAAAGGATTAGTTTCTCAGGCAAAAAAAGATCACCTATTGTGAATAACACAAAGCTAGAAGTTCTGCTGCACATACAAGAGTAAGGTCCCACCCACAGGGCAAGGAAATGTGCACCCCAATTTCCTGGCCAGCTCACTTTCAGGATGCCTTTTACTGCAAGAACTGGCACTGCCAGCATGGTTATTTCTGCCTTCATTCACTACTCAAGCTTTTAATTTATATTAACAAATTGGAGACTGAAGCTTGAGGCTACTTTACAATTTGAGTTGTATCTCCCTCCACATTTGCACGACAGGAATATAAAATTAATAAATATAAATANCACAGACAAGGCTTTCTACATGCTGCAAGAAAGGGGACAAGACTTCCAACAGCATGATGTCTTCACTTGTTTTTGTAGCAAGTTTTGCTGCTGCAGAGGGGAAGAGGGAGCTGTGAGCTCTGGCAGCAGACAGGATGAGATGAGCAATAGGGAGGAAATGAGTCACAGCCCCAGAGGGGCAAAGGGAGTTCCCCAGAGAGGAGACAACAGAAATCAAAGCCTGCTGTCCTCCTGGGGCACCCTGAAGCAGAGGAGACACAAGCAGGGACAAAGGGTACCTCTGGACAGGAGAAACCACCACTCTCATGCCACTGATGCTCAGAGCCATTTTGAGCTGTGAAGGGGCTGCGTAGGTCTAAGAGCTTAAATTCTCATTCTTTGTCTTTCTGCCACATCTTTCAGTGTTTCTCAGTATGGTAGAGAGGTGCTTGAAACTCATAAGTCTCATCAGAGGATCAGAATAAAAAGCCAAATAATGCAATTTAAGCAAAGTAATAATGCTTAGTTGACGCTGTTTTGATTCCCAGGAGTGGTAGAAACCAGGGTACACCACAGACCCTTTCTGGAGGACTTGGGACTGAGGACACAAAAGCCTGGGTACAGCAAACATTAACCCAGGTATGAGTTAGCTTGAGTGAACCTGCACTGCCAGACAGACAATTGGAAGCATCCAGTAGTCATAAAAAAAAAAAAAAAA
>VXBI01004285.1:105297-153239 GCA_013397375.1 Toxostoma redivivum
TTAAAAAAAAAAAAAGAGCCCCAGTGCTTCAGGTCAGGTGGAAGCGCGCTCCCGCTGTCCCTCCGTATCCCATCCGCTGTCAGAAAGCGACGCACAAAACTGCGGGTTTTGGTGCTGTTAGCAGTTTTCGTGGTCGCCTTAGTAACACGGGATGGTGAAACCGCGCCAGAAGGACAGGGTTTTAATGTGGGGATGTTCCTGTTTTGGGCAAAAACTGCGCTGCGCCTTTTTCCAGGAGCCTGCTCCTCGCCGCCGGTGGGTGGTGGCGATGCTGCCGTCGCTTGCCAGATCCCTCCGTGAGCAAGCCACAGCTCTCTGACGGCTCCGTGTGGTTTGCATGGACTCGGGTCGCTGCTCATTACTGTGACGAGCCCGCCACTTCTTTAAAAAGCCTTTTAGAAACCTTTATGGTTTATCACGCATAGGAGGAAGCAGTTGGTTGGTCTCTGCATGGAATGGTGGATAGGAAAACGTTTACGTTGTGTTGAAGTTTTACAGAAAGTGTATGTTGTGAAATGTTGGTTTCAGAGAAAATACCACTTTTAATGTGTTTCTTAAATATGTGATCAGGTAGATGAAATCCCTTAGGAGTTATAACTGTACATTTAAGTTGCTCCATGTAGCTTGGATTAGTGTTTTAGCAGCTTTTTCAGGTATCAGTCATTGTGTCAAGTCAAATCAGTGTGGTGGAGGTGACATAGAATCACAAAGAGGAAAGTTTGATGGCTGTTGCACTAGGCCTTGTTAGCTCTGTGTCATTGCATCCGGGGGGAAAAAGGATATTTGGATGTGGCTATGTGTGCTCAGGTAAGAAAACTGCTCCCACAGCTGCCCTTTTGGAGCCCCCTGGTTGTGGTTGTTGGCATTTGTGGATCTCCATGTGGGACTGGAGTCCTCTCCCGTGCCTGTGACTCACACTGGAGAGGTAGGAGAGGCAGGAAGGGTGAGTGAAAGGAGCATAAACAGGTTAAGGTTTTTACTGGCTGGTGTATTTAAAGCTGAGGTTGGATGTAATAAGATCTGGGTTATCGCCTTTTGATTCCTTACCTGGCTTGGTTGTAACTCCCCTGGCAACTCTTTGCATCTGACAGTTTTCAGAGCAGTGTCAAAAATCTCTATCTTCCTCCCAGTTCCAGCTGAGAGCAGAGGGTACATTCCCATCTCCTTAAATATCTGTGATGCTGAATTTATTGACTTCAGCTGAGAATCTTGCAAGACTTCACTTCTCACCCAGTCCTCCAAGAAGCTGCATGGTGGCCTTAAACCAAAGGCTTGTTAATGCCTTCAAATTATCCTGAGTTTTAGAAGGAATTTCTTGGAAGTAAAGCCTTTAGTGAGGGTTGGATTTTTTTGCACATATGTGTCTATTTATCTGTCAATCATTTTCTCTGTGCTTTTTCACCATTTACTTTATAGTTTATGAGTGCTCTTTGAGTCAGAAGTTTAAAGGTGTGCCTTAATAGTGTGGTGACGTTTTTGTGCACTTTAGAACAGGATGGAGATCTCAGGATAAGCTTTCTTGCTCATCTATCTTGCTTATCTATTTTTGTGAACGTGTGATTACGGGTAGGTTTGTGTGGTTTTTTTGTTTGGGGTTTTTTTTTAGTTAGTAAGATTGGAAAATATTTTAAGCTAGCTTAAAAGCTACAAGGAATTTTTAGCTCATGAGTTAAACTAAAATTGTCACTTCAGCTGTATGTTCATTGTTGATGTGAAAGGGCTAGAGCTGCTCTGATCCACTGCCTTGGTTTGAATCTGTACCTTGCGCACTGTAAAGGAAGATGAGCAGAAGGAAAGAGTGCCCAAAGAAAAAGTCAGTTTGTCATCATGAGTTGTGAATATGAATGAACAGTGAATGTACACTGTCCCATGAAACCTGAGCTTAGCCTTCTGACTAAGCAGGTTGATTTACTGCCTGTTTTTGGAGGTTCTTTTGTATATTTAATTTTTTTAGTAGAGGCTTCAAAGCTTGGAAATCCAGATAAGGAAAGAGCTGTTGAAAGCATTATTGAAATGAGGTCCTTCATCATACCTTATGCATCAGCTGTCCAGGAAACCGGTATGGTTTCCTCAGGTGTACTGTGAAGCTGTGCTTTCCAAAATTACCTCTTCAGGACAGCAGATTTCCTGCAAGGCAGTACTTTCACAGGTTATTTCATTATCTGGGGCCAGGGAGTGAGTATCAGAGCTCTGTGTGTACACAGTGCATTACTCAACTTACTGGAAAAAAAAAAAAAACAAAACTACTTTGGTCTGACCATATGTGCTTTGTTCCCTGAGTTGGAATAAACATATTTGGCCTCTGAGTCAAAGTGTCTTTATTATAGATGCTGTTTGACATAACCTTCTGGAGGGAAGATGTCATGCTTTTAATGTCTCTCTGACTTGCGTTTAGGGATAACAAAGTTGTGGTTCTTGTCCTGGTCTGTTCTGCATGCTCTCTGGGCAGTGAAGCTGCCCTGGGGTCCCTCAGGGAGTTGTACTGGTTGAAGGAATCCTGCCAGTCCCCTTCCATATCTCCCTCTTCCTAGTTCTGTATCTGGATGCCCTTTTGGTGCCATGGTCCTGTCTGCTGTGGGTTTCTTTGGAGTGAAGACGAGGAGGTGGACTTAGGGAAGAAGGGTAACCTCAGATTCAGCCCTGATAAAGGCCTGGCATACTCAGTAGGAACCAAGTTTTTAGTTCCTGCATTCCCTGACTTGGTTTGGTAAAAGAAAAAAGAAAACAACTAGAGACCGTACACTTCAATTGTTGTTGCTGCTTTTAAGACTATGTCTGAATTTGAAGAGGAAACAAATGAAAGCAATAGAAAACTTTAATAGCTGGATTCAGGATAATACTTGATTTTTTGAGCGTTTTGATGCTGAGAGTATCCATGCAAGAAGAGAGCCTGATCAACAGTGTTCTCCTTTAGCTCCCGAGCCTGAAATTCCGGTTCTGTCAGTAACAGGACACTCACTGGCATTGCTCTTACTGATACGTGTGTGATATGCTTTTATTGTAGCAGTAAAATGCAGAGATAGCTGGGTAAATTGTGTCTCTACTGGAAGTGCTGTTATGAAGCAGGGAATCAATTAATCTCTTACCTGAATAGACAGCCTATGATGCTTGTTTTTCCTCTAAAGAGGCACAATTGGAATATGAGTATAGCATTTCCAATTTTAAAACTCATTGAGTGTCTTAGTCATAACCAAACTCATTTTAAAAACTTGAATTGCTAGAGGTTGTCCAAAACGATTATTGAAATTTTTGTTGCTTTTGTTACTTTTTCCAGCCTGCATTTTCTCCTGCTGATGTGCTGGAACTGATTCCTGTTGAAGATAGTGCAGTGATACATGGACCATTGCTTTTTCCCTATAGCCATGTAAAGAAAAATCTGCAGGAACTGATTACTTAGTGGATTAGCAGGCTCTACCTCCTGCTGCTCAGTCCTGAAAACAGAAGGGAATAAATGGCTCTTGAATCATCTGTCTTTACTTAACGAGACAAACCAGACGTGAATCCTTCCTCCAGATGTCTCAGTTGCTGTTGGAAGTTACACTAGCTGAGATACTAGAGAGTAGCTGTATTGTATTGCCTTTAGTATTAACTTCTTATTTTCTGCTTTTATTATTTTTGAAAATAGATTTTTTTGAGGGACCCTATTCACCATTTTTCAGAGATGCAGACAGTTACAGCATGCTGGAAATCAGTGTGTGTGCTGAGCAAAACGTGTTTTTCTTGACATTGCTGCACTTGGGAAGCTACTGGGATTGTATATCAGGTTAAGTGAAAGGAAGAGGAGGAGATAAAAGATGGAGGAGGTTCAGGGATCCTGGAAGAACTGTATTTCCTAATGTGCCTGAACTGTCGGAGCATTTATTTTTTTCTGTATCAGCACCAGAATTACAGCAATCATGGTAACAGCTTTCTTTCAGGTGAGGAGGGCTGGGCATAACAAGCAGTTCAGTGTGTCTGGGAGGAGTTCAGATGTTGGTGTGGGTTGCACACATCATGTTGGTGTCTCTGAGAGCTGTTCAGTTGCTGCTGAAGCCTGTGATTCTGACATTTCCAAAACAAGCACTGGAGAGTGCTTTGCTGGTGAGGGATGAGTGATAAGCTGAATATCTTCCAGAACTTTTCACAACCACAGTCATTGAACGGCCCTAGGAGTTATGACTGACTAACCTTAAAACTGATTTCTCTCTAAATTATCCAGCAGGCCATTTAGAAATCCTGTCCATTAGTGAGAAGAAAAACTTGAAGTGTTTCCCTGCTGTCATATTGTGGTTGCTGAAAGGAATCATCCTTGCACTAAGAAGTTTTGAGGATTTCTTTGTGTGGAAGATATGACTTAACATCTAAATAACCACACATCTATTTTTTCTGTTCTCAGCATGGTGACAAGAAGGCAAGTGAAGCTTCTTCTGAGGCAGGAGAGAAAAAAGCAGAAGTGGAAGAGGTAAATTCAAATATTTGAGCATATTAAAAAGTAATGAATTTTCTCCTATACTGATTTTTGCCTTTTGATTGCAAAGTGGTAGTTTTTGGGCAATTAATTGGTGACTCCAGACAGTCGTTATTTATCCCAGGAATGTGTAGTTTTGTCTTGTGCTGCTGAGCAGCCTACTGGAAATGGTTTTTTTGCTCTGTTCATATTTTCCGTAATATTTCACGTTGGTATCTGTGGAAATTACCTCAGTGGAGTGTCTGCTGTGCAGTGCTGGTACACTGTGGGACACATCTGATGGCCCTGGTTTTTCAGCTGCTCAGAAGGAGAGGTGAAGGGAGTGCACTGTGATGCTTTCCATCTGATGATCCATCCACAGCAGAAGCCGTGTGGGAAATAACCTTGCCTAAGCCTGTTTGACTGCACTGCAAATCAGGATCAGTGAATGCTTTTGTTACAGCCCTCTGAAGTAGATGATTCAAGCAATTGCTTTTCTTTCCTGTCCAGAAAGCAGGGAAGGCTTCTCTAGCCTGAGAATATGTTCTTCCTTTCCTCTCCAGACAGTTTGTTTTTGTTTTTTTCATAAATACTATTGTGCATTTATGCATTCTTGGTTTAATGCCATATTCTTTAACTGCACATTGTTCTTCTTAGTTGAGAAATGCTGTCATTTTTTGTGGGAAGGGTGGGAGTTGAGGCCTGTAGCTCAGGTTCTAGGGCTAATGTTTCTGACCTCTTATTGAGAAGATTTGTTTCCAGCAAAACAAGACTTACTCAAATTTATCGTCTGAATACTTCTGTTTTTTGAGTCCTTAGAATACTGCATGTATGTTTCCTCTTACGAATCTCTTCATATGTTTTATTTGTTCCATCCACTCTGCAGTGCCTAAAAGTGGAAATAAATCAAAAACCTCTTCCACAGACCCACTGAGGGGCATTAACTCCACTGGGACTCATACCTTCTTCTAAAACACTCTGATTTGTTAAGCAGTTGAGGAAGCAACTCAAAATCTTTCAGCAATTTTTGTGAGACTCTGCAATGTTACATTTTTGTTTAACAGAGATAATTCCTGGAGTTCTCAATTTTTGAAGCAGGAATTTATATTATATCTATAGGAAGCTTTGGGCAACATTGTCTGTAATACTGAGTTTGTTTACCTGCCTACTAGAAAAGGTTTGTCATTAGAAAGATTACAAGAAAATATGAAGGTCTTTGAAGAATTTATATCCATACTGAAAGGAAAATAGTAAAATCAGTATGGTTGTTTAACCAAAAATAACAACAAACAACTCTTGTCTCTCAGATTCTTTGGGTATATAGTCCTGAAGGAGGGTAGAGCTTTGAAAAGCAAACTTAGGAAGGGCCTGACACTGGTTTGAGTGGGAGATGCCAATCAGGCACAGCTTCAAGAGGAATTCCCCATGAATACTGTTAGGGTGTAGAACAGGCATCTTAACCTTAATCTTGAATTTGACAAGATCTGTCAGTCCAATGATGAGCAGCTGAGTGTGTATCTGTGCATGGAGCTTTGTAGAAACAGGCAAAAGATGTGCTGGAAGTTCAGGATGTGTTAGAATATGTAACAAAAAAAAAAATAAAGGCAGTTCTTCATCAGTGTCGATGTCAATAAAGATGTATGTGCTGTGTTGTATTAGGCATTGCTCCAGGACAAAAGCTCAAGTCACAGGGATCTGTCTTAAATTCTTTATGTCTTGGTTGTTAGAACCTCTACATTTATTGAGTTCACCTTCTAGGGACAATCAGACACTTGCTGAAAATCTCAGTCAGCTCTACCGAAATGTTTCCATTCCTTGTGGGTGTGTGTGTGTATGGAGGGGTGTTAACAGAAAAGAAATAGTGGTTGTTGAATTGCTGGTTGCTCCTGCACATGAAGCTGTGGCATACTGTTGCAGCTGGGATGCCACCCAGTAAAAGTGAGTGGTGTGCCACAGGTTTCCCATATCTGTCCCTCTGTTCTCTCACTATGATGTGACATGGTGGGCCTCAGCCATCGTGTTTGCAGTATGCCACTGCAAAATGTATGAAATAATAAATTTCCTTTCTTCCCATTGCTTCCTGATGTTCCAAGGCTTTTAGCAATTTATCAGCATGTGATGGACAGCTGGTGTGGTTTTATTTTATCCCCCACCTGGACCTTGTCTTCAGCTTATGTGTATGTGTGCCTTTCTACCAATTTCAGATCACTTCCACTTTTGAGGCCATTGGGGCACTAGTGCTCTATGGATGCTAAAGGGGCAGATGGCACAAAATCATTGAAGAAAAACCCAGGGTGGTTTATAAAATACACTGAACTTAATAAATTGCTGGCCCACAAAGTGAGTCTGGAAGAGTGTTTAGAAGAAACATCAACATGGACCTGAACTGTTCTTACGTCACTGGTTTTGTTTTCTTTCCTATGTGCTGCTGACCATTGCTGAAGACTGGGGAATGATAAAAGTGAAGCTTAGCCAAACTGAGGAAAGCAGGTCTGGCACTGTGATGAGATGCATGGTCCTGCCCTTGGGGCTCAGTGTGTTCTGCTACACAACCACATGAAATTCATAAAAATAATGCAGAACCAGTGCTCACATTGTGTGTGGCTGTACCATGAAATCCCTCTGCTCTGGGTCTATCCATGTTAATAATATGGAAAAAGACCTGTTCTCTTTTTACTGTGGCTGAGGGCAATAGCAAGGAGAGATTCTGTATCTGTGTAAAAGCCCAGCCTGTGCATGGCTGCTGACTGGATGTGAAAATGTGATATTAAAAAGGAAGACAGTCATATATTCTAGGAATTAGAAGCCCCAGCTAGGTGTGAGGCCATATTTCACCAGATATGGTGTGAAACAGGAGTCTCTCTAACGTGTCCTGGCATTTTGAGTTGTTCTTTACAGGACTGTAGGCAACCAGAACCTGTGCTGCTTGCTCAGCTCATTTCACTTTACTTATCAGGAAGTATATTCTTTACTTGGAAAGGATGACAGTGATGATTGGTGCTAAAGCATCTCTATCCTTTTAGAATTGATTCTTTGCTCTGAAATCAGTGGGTCTGTGATACTTTTTAATCCTGAGACTTGCCACTTAGAATTCCGTACCCAGGAAAAGCATTAATGCTGAATAAAGGCATTATGACTAGTGACAGTCTTGTTGGGGTGCCCACTGCTGGTTTCAGTGGTGGAAGTGCATGGGTAGTTTTTACCTGCAGTGTTTGTGAGGTTTCTTTTTACTTTGGTATAAATTATTAATTTATATCTGCACTGTTTGTTTTCTTTCCCCCTTGTGCCTCACAGCACCTTGGCACTGGCAGAGGGGATTGTGGCCTTAATCCATCTTCAGTAGAGGAGTGGGAGGGTTCTGAGAAGAACAGCAGCAGCTTCTTTATCTGTCTCTCTCTTCTGTTTTGGTGCTTCTTTTGGCTAAAATGCCAAAGGTAGTTGAAAAATAACATTATTTCATTAAATTCTGGTACTTACTGAGAGCTATTGCAAAGTAAGTCTCTGCCTTCAGAAGGAATGTAGGGTGATTGCTGCTTGAGCTGTTCTTGAATGGAAGATTGATGGGGGAGGCTGAAATGCTGCTGATGGTTGTCAAAAGCATTTGCAGAACAGAGACTGCACATCCTTGCCTCATGTGTTTTTTTTTTTCCTTAAGACAAGTGTACCATAAGATTCTTACTGCAATCTCACAATGAGCACTTAAATGTTCTAGTCCAAAATGAACATTAAGTCCACATTTCTGGACACCAGTCTTATCCCATATCTTCCTTTGCAAAATCCATTTATCAGAAGAATGTGTATTTCATCTCCCCTTTATTAAGCCTGCAGAATTAATATTCCACTCAGGGTTCTGTCTTTTTGAAGCCACTACTAATAATGACGAGTTGATTATAAGTACCTGTGTGCTGCACCTTTTATTCCTTCCCACACAATTCTTTACAGGCCCATAATTCTTTTAATTCCCTTCATAAAGAAGCTGTGCTTTGATAATTCATTGTTTCTGTTAATATCAGGTTGGGAAGCCAGGTGTGAGTGCGGCTGCAAGGTAGTTCTTTGGTTGTTTGTGTCTGAGATTGTCACAGAAGAAAAGTACTCTTCCAGTTCTTGGACAGGGAGAAGATGAGAACAGCTCTGATGTATTTGTCAGTAAAGGATATCTGAGCTGGTTTGCATGGAGGGAATATCTTGGGAACCACCCTAACATCCTTTTTTTAATAAGGGTGAAAGAAGGATAAACCTAATTGAATGATGTGGCCAGTCCTACTTTTACAAATTTATTCAGGAATACCTAGATACCAAAGACATTGCTGTTGAAAGATGGCCCTGGAAGCTAAAATATATATATTCCTCCATGTCCTGTGCTCAATACTCACTAAGTGATACTCATTTGATGTGGTGGCTTAAACTTCCACGTGGCTTATCTCCAGGTAGTCTTTCTCTGTTCCATAGGAGAATTTATTTGTTAATTTTTCTTCTCTCTCTGTCTTTATCTTTTATTGCTGTTTGGTTTGCCACCAAACAAATATTGTCATGAACATTTTTTTCTTTATTCTGTTTAGTTGATTAACATAAGTTCATACTCTGAATGAGGATTTATTTCACTCTGTTAGCTGGTTCTGTTTTTAGAGGGGGGCTTTTCTCATTGATTGTATTTGTTGTTTTTTGGGGGGACATTAGTTTATTTCTTTTTTTTTTTTTTATGGATTTAAGAGGTGGGATTTTTTTGTTTCTCGTTTTTGCTCCTTTTTATTTTTTGGTTGGGTTTTTTGGTTTTAGGAGTTCTTTTTGATTTTTATTTTGGAGTTTTTTGTTTTTTGAGGGGATTTTGTTTGTTTGTTTTTGATTCTTATTTTGGTTTGATTTGTTTTTTTGGTGGTGTGTTTTTTTGTTGTTTTTGTTTGTTTGTTTTGGTGTTTTTTGGTTTTTGGTTTTTTTGTAGCTCAGACTTGTTAAGGGGTGGGGAAAGCTATCCTTGTGTCTAAAATTTTTTTATATGTTGGTGACATAAAGACTCTCTTCTCTAAAAGTACTTCATGGATTTGTGGAATTCTGTGATTCTGTGATATTTTCAGAGCGTCACAGTTCTGTTAGACATAGTCTTTGGTACCAAAGGGAAATCTTGAACATTATAACCCCTCAGCATGAGATGGCAGTCAAGATCTGTGGTGCTGAAGGTGTGCCCAGAGCTCTGATTGCACTTCAGAGTTTTGCTCTTTTTTTGGTTATTCTTTCATGGTGACTTCTTTTTTTTAAACTTTTCTCTTTGAAAGGTGATGCTAGCACTTCATATTTTGACCTACTTGGACAACTTAATTAAAACTAATTAAAAAGGTTTGTGGGTAATGCTTATTACAGAGAAGTCCTGGTCTGGAACACTCCCAGCATCCTTTAACAGGCAAAAATCAGTGTTTTGCAGCATCCTGTGGAGTCTTACTGAGATGTCATTTTTTTCCTTGATGTAAGATCCCTCTTAGTTTCATTTGGTACCAGATTTGGGACATGTCTTGGTCATGTCAATCTTATGTACGTGGCCCACTGCCCCGTCTCTGGAGGTGACTGCTGAATGTGCATCTTTGCTCTAGGTGATCTCCAGGTTTTCAAACTAAATCAGAAAGAGAAGGTGGAATTACCTGAATGGCAGGGATCTCTGGATCCCCCAGATTTTTACAAATCTGGCGTCCCATCCATTGGAAATTGGTGCTTCTGAGTTTGCTGGTTGAATCTCTTGTGCTTCTGCAGCCTGCCCTGGTTGAGGAGAGCTGTTGAAATGTGAAATTTCTAATGGCATTGTGAATCTTGTGCTTCTTGGAGAAAACATAATTTTGCCCTTAACTTTGTATCTTTACTTCCCTGCCTGAGGGTATTACTTTCTGGGTAGTCATTCACATTTTGTCTGAACAGCAATAGCTTGCCCCTCTTGTTTGTGTGATATTTTTTATATATAGATACTGTTGCTTTAACTGTTAGCTTAAAATGTTAGCTTAAAATTGCTGTGCCACAGGAAATAGCAGAGATTTATATGTCATCCATGAAACACTGCAAGAGAACTCAGGCTGTTCTGGGTGTGCACATTTCTGGGCTCTGAAATATGCCTGTGTGAATTAAAGCTGCGTAGGAGAATTCATTTCTTGGTGACTCGCCTTACAAAAATGTTCTAATGGACATTCTGAAGTGTTCTTTTTCTTTTTTTTAATACTTTGGGTTCAGTTGATTTATTTTTTTGTTTTTGTTTGTTTTATAGTTTTACTTGCCTTTTCTTCTCCTTCATTGGCATTGACCTTTATTTATCTTTAATAAATTTATTTACCTCCTTTATTTATGTTTTTTTCTTAGAAGAAACAAGCAAATGCTAATGTCAGCCAGCCGCCCAAAACAGAGGCAAGTGGAGCAGCTGCTTCTGCTAAGGTAATGTGTACTTAAGGAAATTATCTTTTTTTACAAGTGAAGAGGATGTGGTGTGACTCCATCCCCTGCACTGGGGATAAAAAAAACTATTTGTTTGCCAACATTCAACACCACAAGGGTGCTCTTCATGCCTTTCTAGAAATTGTAAGCTGTTGAAATGAAAAGGGAGCACAAGTCAGCAGAATGCCAGTGTTAACATAGTGAGGAAATAAATGGTAACATTCTCCCTTTTCACATGTTCTTTGTTAGTCTCCCAGTTATTTTCAAGAATCCTGGCCCTGTTGATGTCACTAGGCACCTTCATTTGACTTTTGTGTTTCCTTTTTCACCTGGAGGTGTTTGTATTTTTTGGGTTCTGTTTACTTGCCCCTCATAGCAGTTAATCTGATCATTCAAGAAGCATTTTAAAGCTGAACTGCAGAGGACTGCAGGTGATTTTCTCTGAGGGGAAACAGGGTGCTCAGGTCTTGCAGGGTATTGAAAGAGGGTGTTGAAAATACATTTACTGATGCTGCACCTGGCAGCCATTGTTAGGTGCATAATTGTCACAGGTGAGTAAAAGGCAGATCACTTAAAAGAGAAGCATGTTTTATTGAGGTAAATAAATATTTTTGATGGAATTCAGTGAGGTTTGACAGTAAAGTTTAGCTCCAGCTGGAGTTCAGGGAGAGCTCAGATTGGGCCCATTTTGATGGCAGTATTCAAGAGTGAGGCAGCTGGGAGATAGTCAGCAGTGGAGACAAGATCAGTGTCTTTTAGTTCTTTTAGTCTTTTAGTTCTGAGACCATGCTCTGTACTTTAGTTACCTTGCAATTCTCGGTTTCAGAAGCAGCTTTTGACATTTCTGAACCCACCTTCACTCCTATGTGTGAGCCAGGGGCTTTCCAGCTCCTCAGTTTACGCCCAGGATGTGAGGCTGGCTGCTCCTAAATCAAGCTGAGAGGAGGCCACAGATCCACAGCACTATTCCATGTCTGGGGAGAGCCTATTATCTGAAAGGTCCTAACAGCAGGAAGTATTTCTGCTTTTGAATGGGATTTTTAATTTTCTTAATCAGTGCTTTTGTAAAATAATACACCTAAAGATATCTGCATACTTCCTAAGTAATTTGTTTTTCCTTTTTACCCAATGAGGGAAGAGAGAAAGATATAAATCTTGCTGTCCCTTTCTTTCAATGTTTCTGTCTATCACTACAGACAGCCCAACATTTAATTTTTTTTTCTTTTCTTTCCATTCCTTGCACTTTGCCAAGGTTTTCTCCTCTTAGTCAACCTGGATGTCACCAGCTGCATAGTCCCAGGGATGCTTACATCTAATTTGCTGACTAACACATCTCTGAGTGTTTTTTTTTCAGTATATGTTCTTTGTATGATAAGTAGAAAGAACTTTTAAGTGTGGAAGGCACAATTCGTATGTGCTGTTAAGGCTAAGAACTGGAAGGTAGTATCATGAAAGTAATACAATGGAATTGCCAGGAACTGCTGTGTATTAGGTTATGGCAGCTTAGGTTGTGTATTTTAGCAACCTAAATTGGTGTTTCTCCAGTTTCTGTGACGTTCCAGCATACTTACTGGTAAAGATTGTGTACTAGGAAAATACCTCATACTATCTAATATCGACTTTTAATCAATAGCTAATTTAAGTTCATCTTTTTAGGTTCCCACTCAGGCATTTCCACCTTTTCTCACTGAGGCTAAATCTTCTGTTAATTGTAGCATTTACTCTCAACAATCTCCTGTGATCCTCTAGTGTTATTTAAAATAGAGGAAAACTCAGATATTTACTGTGATTGTGCCACCCATGCATTTTTTCAAGCCATTTTTCTGGCTGGTTTTCTTTTCTGCCTTTATTTGTGTTTCTAAAAATATCAACTGAAAATTAAAATTTTGCAGTGTTTTGCTTTTTTTTAAACGAGAATTTTACAGGAAGGGAAGTATTTCTTGAAAAGGCAAGACTGCCCTTTCTGTTTTCCTGCAAAACCAGATCAAATCTTTTAGTGCAATCAGAAATACTCAGCCAGTTTTTGGACTGTTTGGGACTGTTGTTTCTTCTATTATTTATTTACCCCTGAGGTAGCTTTAATAATTCTGTTGGTCAGTAGTACTTACTTGTCATTACTTATCCTAGATAAATTTCTAAATCCTTACCAGAAGCAAGGGAGGTGGGATGGTTAAGTTGCTCCAGCTCACATTTTCTTGTTTTTTTAACCTATTCCTACCTTATGGTGAAATTAATTAAACTGAAGAGCCAAGAGGGGGTTTGCTGCCTTCACATCAGCCCTGGGTAATTTTTCCTGCAGCTAATAAGCAATAATAGCTGATTGCTTGTTTGTTCTGGGGTTCTGGCTTTCAGATGCAGGAAAGGTGAACGGTTGTAATTGTGTCATGCTCCACGAGAGAGCACTCAACTGCCTGGCTTTGTTTTCCTTGCACTGTCCCTCAGAAATGCAGCTCTCCGTGCCTTCATTTCACCCCTGTGCTCTCTGTTGTGTCACTCCTGAGTTCCTGGAATTGCAGCCAGTATTTACTCACTGCCTGTGTGCTCTTACAGCGGTGTTAATTTGCTGCCTGAGTGTCCCTGTGGTGCAAGAAGTGCTGCCTCTCCTGCCTCCTCTGCACTAAGGACACTCAGGAGGCTCAGTCAGCAGCCTGGATGTGCCCAGTTTTTGTGTGACTCAAATCTAAATGAGTAATTTGGAGAGGCTTCACTGAAGCAGGTGTTCTGACTCCTATGTTTTTCTGTGCCTTTATTTCCTCTGTGGTGGGGGAGTCCTGTTTGGCTGTTGGTTTGTACCAGGGGGGTTTTGCCAGGTGAATGGAGTGAAAAGGGAGGTTCAGGTAAGGCTGGCATCATCAGGGATGTTTACTGGGTTGAGTAAACCCTAAGAGCAGCCTCTTCCATGTACACACTGTCTGCCAAGGTGCACAAACCAGATGGCTGCCAGGATTAGCAGGCAGCAGCAGGGAGGAAAAACTGAACTAACCTCTTTCCTCTGCAGAAGGTCTCCTGCCAGTGCTGCTGTGTTTCCTTTTACAGCATTTAATGAAGATTTTGCCAGGTCCACAGCCATCAGGAAAGCCAATTTCCACCTCAGTGTTCAATTATGCCTATTAATAGAAGGCACTAATACTTGAACACAGCTGGATCCAGCCAGTCTTCTGGATCTTCGTGTTATTATATGGTATTTCTCTTGGTAACAGATGAAGTTTTGCTGCTTTTTATGTAGCAATTTTCTTGCATTGCTCATAATGAGTAATTATTTTCTTTTTCTGGCTGGCTGCTATAGCTTAGAGAAGTGAGAATCTTTGTATTACTTTCATGGACTATTGAAGCAGTGCTCGGAGAGATGAACAACGGTTGTGGAAATGCAGTAAGAATTATTTTTATTCCCGATTTTCAGAGGAAGCTTCTTGACCTTAATGATTTAAGAAATTTAATGTTAATTACTCTTACCTGGCACACAAATTAACACTGTTTTAAAGGGGAATTCTCTCTGCTTTCTCATGCAACAAAAAAGAAAACAAGAAAAAAGAGCAGTTGCTAATTATCTTTGAGTGAAATCCCTACTATTTTTGCAGCATCTACTTTATCATTAAAAGTGATGATAAACACCTATGGTCAGTGATTTTTTTTCTGCTACACACCTTATTAACTTTGTTTAAATTAACTTATTTGCTCTTAATAAGTTGCTACACAACTTATTAACTTCACTAAATTTTTATTTTGTGAGGGGTTTGCAGAAGCACCTTATTGTGAAGGAAGGAATTTTTTGAGTAGAAGGCATCTGAAGTCACAGGATTGCTTGGGAATGTCCACAGAAATGCCTAAATTTATTCTTACATTCCTAGTCATATTGTTAAGGTTGGAAAGGCTATCTCTAAAATTTGAGGTTTTTCAGAAAAATAACAATTCTGGTAATCTGAGGACTTCCTTTCTATGTTCTCTCTGGGGTAGGTGTGTGCCATGACATAGATTCACAATTTTTAGGTGTTCAGCAGGACTGTGGCAAATCATGGGGCTCTTTCTGGAAGTTGCCCTCACAGCACGTGAAAATCAGGAGGGCTGTGCGTGTGTGGAGAGCAGTGCTGGCTTTCTTGGTGGCAGAGGCATGCTAAAAATAGACCTAAACATTAAAAATTGGAAGCTGCTGGGGTACAGAAGGTGCCTCGTGCCTGGAAGAGCTGGCTTTGTGTAAAGATACAGGATTTGCAACTTGTAGCGCTGTGCAGCGGTCAAAATAGCACAATCCTTTCACAAAAAAAAATTCTATACTTCACTCAGAAATGGGTTATTTTCTTCATCAGTCTGCAGATGTTTATCCCTTTCTGATTTCCTTCCAGGGCTGACTTATTTCTTATTGTTTGTTCAAGATAAAGGGCAATACAGAGCTTTTTTTTTCTTTAAAAAAAACCAACTCTCCCATACTACTACAGGTATTGGAAATTTGATTAAATGGCAAAAAGAAATTCAAGAGGAGATCACTATTGGTATTTCAAGAAGCACCTGTTGATTTCTGAACTAATAGAGATTATTTGGATTTGTCATGCTTGAAAACAGACCTAGTCGGTGAAGTGTAGGCCTTAAGTGGCCTAAACCATCTCCATCACTTTCAATTAGTAACATCCGTGTGCTCAGAGAGTCTGGGTGATCAGTCCAAATTTAGAGACTGTAAACTTGTAATAGGGCTATTACTCTGCTGAGGGGAAACAAGCAGGTTCTTTCCCTTGGCACCGGGGCTGAGAAATCAAAAGGTGGAAGGCAAATACTGCTTTTTGGATGGTGAATTTTGCTTCACTCTTTGTTTTTGCTGTGTGGCTCTCAGTGACAGCTGTCCCTGCTGGGGCACCCTGGTCTGGCCAGCTCCAGGTTCCACGCCAGGAGGAGCAGGAAGGGTTTGCTGGCTGTGGCTCAGTGTGGGAGCCCCAGCCTGCTGCTCTGGGTGCCCTCCCCACGCTGTACTGGGTGGGGACTCGGCACCGGGGCTTGCCAAGGGTTTGGCTTGGCCGGCAGCTCCCGGAAGCCACAGCCACAGCCCCGTGCCGGGGCCAGGAGCAGCCGCGTCCCTGCAGGAAACAGGAGCCACACGTCTACCGAGTGAGTCCTGCTTCGCTTTCCTTCGTGTCTGTGTTCATGCTGTAGTCCTTTTCTTTATCCTTTTAATTTTTTTTGTTTGTTTTCTCCCCTTTCTCCCCCTCTTCGGGGAATTCTGTGGGCTGTGATAACACGAGCCGCCAGCTCGAGAGTTGTCTGGCGTGCCTCGCCTGTCAGCAGGCTCGAGGCATTCCAGAGCAGTGTGCACTTAATAAGCTTTTGAATTTATTGTAATATACTGGAAACAGCCTTTTCAGACACCACGTGACGTGGCAGTTCGGAGAAGGGAGGGACAAGGAAGAGCAAGCTTTAAAAGTGGTGTCTTAGTTGTTCTGTACTTTTGTTTTTGTTTTGGGGCGGGGTTGGTATTTTTGCTTTGCTCACAGCCCATGCTGTTCTGGCTCCTAAGACCTGTGTGGTTTTTTTTTTTTGGCATGCTAATACAGAGCATGTGTGCCTGGACAGGGTATTGCATAGTCAGGGTGTGGTGATCTGCAAGAGCAACTTCATGTTTGAGCTATGCTCAGGTGTCAGTAGTTTATTGCACTTAAAAATATATGATCTAAAACATCTGGGAAAAAAATAATATTCTCAATAAATTGTATTGTTCCTGCAGTAGTGAAATTTAGGTAGGTAGGCAATGCCTAAGTTATGCCACTGTTTGATTGTTGTTGGCAATATTGTCTCTCCTTGGGAGAAACTTAAAGTAGTGCATGAAATAGCCCAGAATTTTTTAAACATTGCATACATCTCTACCGAGTTCTTGATCTCTTTTTTAGTTTTATTTTTTTATTTGTAACTACTTTTCTCAATGTTGTATTTTTTTAGATTTATATAAAACAATTTAGAATAGCTTCTTCTGCATTACACATTATCTTTTCTAGACTAACATTTGTCATACTCGGGCTTTTTATATAACAGTGCTTTTTTGGTTTGGGGTTTTGGGGTTTTTTTGAGTTTTGGGGATTTTTTTGTTTCCTTTCAGTGGTTAGATACATAGGGTATATAGAGCTTGCAGAGGATTCTGTTTCTGATCTTGAAGTTGCAGAAATGAGCTCCATGACCAGTTTTTCCTCACTGGCTCTTGTTGTAGAGCTTGGCACATTAGGGAGACACTCTCAGTTTGAATTCTGGGCAAGGCTGTGCTGCCCTGGTGGCTCTTGGAGGACTGAGAGTGGGGGTAGAAGAGAAACCTCTATCTCCAGAAAGCAAAGGAACTGTTTTTTCACTGAGTTGGTCTCCGGCCTCTCCCTTGTCACCATTTCTGCCACTTGTTTCCCTGAGAGGAGGATGCTTGTGCTCATCAACACTTTGGGGCTTTGTCCAGAGTCTCTTCTGCCAACGGGAGAACCTGCCAGGGAGGCAGGGAGGGTGGTGGCTTTCAGTGCTCTCTGGGAGCTCCTTAAGGCTCAGAAACTCTGCTGGATTTATTTAAGAGGTCAGGTCTTTGCCTGCCTTTATGCCATACTCAGCACAAAGTGGTGGAACCAACTTGAAAATGAACATTTTTGTTCCCCAGGAGGGAAGACTGCTGTGAGGCAGGATAAAACCTCACTCAGGTGGAGATCTAATATTTTTTAGCTGAACCATAATGCAGTTATTCCTCCAGAGCATGCTGAAGGCCCTTCTGAAGTGATTTTGAGTTGAAGCCAATGCTGAAGCAAAAAGTGCCCCAATCTGTCCCTTTTATGTGGGAATAATAAAACAATGTTGAAATTTTCTAAACTGATTGAAGAACAAACCCCAGCTACACACCACCACCATGCCTGGTTATGCAGCATTGCCCTTTAGATGATATTTTAACAGCCAAGTTCTATTAAGATTCCTTGACTTGGTGTTTTTTTTTATTTATTCTTCTGCGTTCTCCATTCGTTTTGGTAGCCATGTGTGTGTCAGTCCATACAGCTATTCATGAATAATATTTTCTTTCCATTTTCCCATTTTCTCTGCATTCTGGGAGTAAAAAAAAAAAATTCTGAGTGCTGCTCTCACATTGGGTGTTGCCTGGCTTGATTGTTGCAGTAGAAATAATCGGGTTCATAACCTCAGAGACCTTTAGCCTCGAGATGAAATAGTCTTTTACGTAACTTTAGCGTCTTTTTCCAACCCTCCCTTTAGAGAGGCACTAATTTTGCTTTGTGACTCCCTGCTTCTGTTTGTAATTCCCCTTTGCATCCCAGCTTTGCAGGGGTGGGTGACACTGCAGACCAGGTGACACAAATCCTATAGCTGAGCTCAGCAGCACCCTGTGGCACGTGGCTGGCACCTAATCTCCTGTTTTCCTGGTGTTTATTTGTCAGCCTGCAGTTTGTAGCTGTGGAATGTTCTGCTGTTTGAAACAGCCAGAGAAGCTGCAGCCAAACGCTCATGTGAGGCAAAACTGAAAAGAGGATTTTTGAGCTGCTCATGAAAACAGGAGAGCTCATCTGCAGTGACCAGCTCACATATTACTGTAATCCTCTCTTGTGCAGAGTGGGAACCTGAGAAGAGTCTTGGCAGGACTGGGGCAGAGCTTCTAATATCTGATTATGACTGAATGAAAGTGAAATTTCAGCGTGTGCCAGCTTGTAGAATTTACTGTCACAGTAACAGGAAGTTTCCAGGAGGAGGTAATTGAAGAGCACACTCTAAGGAGAAATAAGAATGGGGAGTCTAAAGCTGATTGTTGATTAATTGAAAAGAAACAAGGATTGTGCAACCTGAGGTACTGGAGTGATCTGTTTGCAGACACACAGAATGTGAAGGCAGCAGATGAAGTCTGTTACCCTGCCTGGAATATACTGACTTTGTTTCCAGATTACTTCCAATATCATGGAAGGACATTAAATAAAAATTGCTTTTGCATATAGTAAAGCCTTTAAAGCAGTAAGCCAAGCTGCATACTGGAATCTAAGTAATTCCTCATGGCCACAAATTGAACTGTGAGTATATAAAGTTCTTGCTGTATAGATACTGTGCATGACCTGTGATCAAACTCTTTCCCGCTGCTTCCAAAAGAAGCAAACAGGCACAATGCTTCTTGCTATCAGCTGTGGGATACTTATAAATTTTTGACAGTCCTAACTTCCTGCATATAAACTGAGGTGCTGGAAATTAAAGGAAGGCTCAAATAGTACTTAATAGTATAAAAATTACTTAAAGTGAATTGTCATTCACTAGCCTCGGTTGTGTTTTGTTCCAGCATAAAGCTGTTTCAGAGTCTTAACTGTTGCTAAAATAAAGAAAAACAAACATGCCAGTATTAAGCCTTGCCTGTTAAGCCTTAAGCCTGAATTAGGTTGCTACAATCCAGACATCTTAAAACAGACATCTCACCTGAAGGTGGTTTGGCAGTTTCTGGGAGGTGTGAAGCCTTGTTCTAAACTGTGGTAAATATAATACTGATCTTACCCACTGATTTGCCTGATAACATTTCATTTAGTGTGATCAAATTCAAATGCAAGTAGGTTGCCTCTAAAAACACCGCTTAAAAACCTGTTGCATTGAATTTGAGTAGTGTGGTCAACCAGCTTTACCTGATACATAAAATGCAGTAGCGAAATATTGAAGAGTTTCATCTCTGTGCCAGCATGGCAGAAGTTTTATTCTAGTATTCCAATAGAAGAAAGCAGTGAGTGTGTAATGGAAGTTGTCTGGCTCAATGTTCCATGATCAATAAATTTAGCAGCACCTGAGGCTGTAAAAGTCTTTACAACATAATCAGGATCTCAATCTCCTGGTTCAAACCAATTTCTTTAAAAAATTGTCCTGTTTTTGTTTCATGAGGAAGTGGCTGTATTTCCTCTGTCTTTTACCATCTCTAAATGGTGGTTGATCTTGCTTCTGGGTATAGATTAATAATTGCTGAAAATACTCGTTCTGCGTGGTAAGAAAATGGCAGAATAATGAAATTTTAGAGTTCTTCTTTTCCACAATAGTAGTTGCAGAAATCTGAACTATAATGATAGTAATAGATTGTGCATATTTTTTGGTTGTGTTCACACTAGCTGAGTTTATGAATGTTGAAAGCACAAGGAAGCATCTCTGGAGACAGGGTTTCTTCTTGTTTTTTTTTTTTTTTGTTTGTTTTTCCAAAGACAGGTACTTAAAACCAGGTATACTGATGAATTGAACTACAGTAGCATGAACGAAAAAACAGCCAAAATAACAACTTTGGCAAAGAGGTTTAGATTGAGTTAGAATAGAACTACATAAAGTAACTGGAACTGCCCTCCAATAATTTTTTTTTCCCTCACCTGCCCTCAGTGGCTGGCAGAGGCAGGAGGTTTTTGTTTGTAACATGCAGTGTTGGTGAGTTTGAGTGATGAGAGTGGGCTTTAGAAATGAAAGGAGACTTACAAATGGGCAAAGTCTGGCATCGGAAATTCCAGCGTAAATCATTTGGAAATGGTTCTCATCACTTCTGCAAAGAAACCCTTCATGACAGGACAGCACAAGTAAACCAGTGTCTGAGTAATACACGGGTACTAACTAGAAACCTGCATCCTTCTCTTCCATTTCATTGGGTTCTTAATATTAAGCCTCCACAAAATTAACAGAGAGCTTGAGATCTTGAGAAGAATAATGTTTTTGTGGTTGTTGTGAGTATTTTTATCTTTCTCTTAAAAAGCTGTTGTTTTTCTTAGAAATGTTATAGCAGAACTGCATATAAGAGCAGCAGTTGCAAAATCGTAGGATATTTCCAAAACCCCTTGTGATGGAAAATGACATAGGAGCACTCAAAGTTGTAATGTTTTAGCTCAGCTAATATAGATACTGTAACCATAAAAGATACATAAAGAATTAATTCTCGATAATTTTTTCCTTTTTAAGTCACTGCATGTCTGAAATGCCGTGTAGCTTTAAATGTACATGTTTACAGATGCATGTGTTTATTTGTAAATGTGCACACACACCCCCTTGGTGCTATCCCTCTCGCACTTTCTGCCTCCTGTATGTGTGTCCAAGGATGGGAGGGCTGCACAGCCCTTGCCAACACCATCAAAGCAAGTGAGAGGTTTAACCTCTTATCAGCTCGAGTGGTATTTCACACTTGAGCGAAATAACCCATTATTTTTCACAATGGTTCTCTGAAGAGCTTTTGCTGCCCACATCTTACATTAATTAAAGCTCAGTATCAGGGCGATTCATGGGAAGGAGCAGCCACTCCTGGTCGGGTAGATTAGGTTTTCCTTTGCATTACACATCCTGTGAGTTAGTAATTGTGAAATCATAGGTGTTGTGAGCTTTGAGCCTGAGAAGCAGTCCCAGCTCAGTCATACCCAAGGGGTGTTGGTCCACAAGAGAACTTGGGTAGCTCTTCAGTCCTCAGTTCTAGACTGGGTTCAGCTAGATCACTCTAAAAACGTTTATACAAGTTCCCCCAAAAGGCTGCTAGAGCTGGAGGTGCCTGATTTGTCCAGGTAGCCTTTGCCTCAGAGTGACTCTTCTCTCCAGGAGGAAGATGTTTGAGCACAGACATGAAAGATTCATTACCAAAGGCTAAGTCACTTCCTTCTTTGTTTCCCATTTTCTTGGGCCCTGACCTGAGTACAAAGCATCAGGTTCTGACTTGCCTTTTGCTGCCACTAAGTCCCTCATACATACTTTTTCTTAAGTTTTCGTCCCTAAACCTGTCTTCATATCTTTCAATACTCATCTCTGCTGCAGTGTGATGGCGAAAATGTGCTAGCACTTGATGTAGAGAAGCTCAAGCCAAAGAGGTTGGAAGTTATATTTTACATTTGTATTTACGTTGTCACAGCAACAGATTACTTTTCCCCAGATTCCTCTTCCTTTGTTTGTTTTTGCTAGTGACATTATGGCCTTCGCATGTTTTTGTCGGTATTGCTGCCTGCTTAGAAGGGTTTGGTGTTGCTTTGGGTTTTTGTGTTGTTGCCTTCAACCTACCACCAGTGTCAGAGATCAGGAGCTCTTTTTATTCAGCTGTCTGAAAACAAGATTGTAATCCAGTATTACAGACCAATTTCCCCATTTTATTCAAGAAAATGTCACCTCAAATAAAGTGAAAAGTTGCAGTGATGGTGCGTCCTTCTCTGGAGGTTTGTTGCTTTATTCTTGTTGATTCTTATCTATCCACTTGTTGTCATCTCAGCACTTCTGTATGGGTTGCTCAGTAAATACTTGCAGCATTTCTTCTGTTTTTTAAGGTCTCCACCTGGTGCACTGTGCTGCTTTCTGAGGTTGGGCAATGACCTTCTTCAGCCTGATGAATTTTCCACATGAATTTCCAGAGTTTATAATTTTAGTTGATGCTAGCTCTCACTACACTTGGGGTAGTTTCAATGATTTTTAGTTCTGTGAAACCAAGAGCACTCACTGATTTCTTCACCTCTTTTATTTTTCCAGAGGGCATCTGCATCCAGTTCTCTGAGCTGTTCAGGTTTTTTATTTTCATGTTTTCACCATTATTTTCTTCTTCTCCTGTTACAATTTCCATTTTTCATGCAGATTTCTATGATACTCATAGTGAGACGAGATAACCAATTTTTGATTGTTTTGTTTTGTTTTGTTTTGTTTTGCTAACCCACTGTTTGGCATCTGTGACAGTTCTCTTTCCGGCATAGCATGAATGCTTGCCCTTATAACTTGACAAATGAGTTTCCAAGGGCATTGCTTCTCTTAATTCTATCAAATTAGATCCCAGATCTCTTCATCAGTAGTTCCTGGAAGAGGATGGATGGATGGAAAGCCATCCTCTAACTCAAGAGCACTGAGGTCCTTTGGTCATCCCCTGTACAAAGACTGATCCCTGTTCATTACCCCACACTGCAGGTCACCCAGCAGCTCTGCTGTAATTAACAGGGATCAGTCTTTGCTTAATCAGTGCTGTCCTGTAACCTCTTCCCTGTGTGTCTAGTCCCTGCTGTGGTGATCTCAGGACTTTTAGGCAGGGAGCGGCTCCTGGTGGGCTATCAGTGGTCCATTGATGCCATGCTCTGGATTTTCCTCTCTGCTCACACAAGAGCTGTGTGTTTGCCATCCCCCAGGCTAGGATCCCGCCTGCACCTCACTCACAGGGCACCAGGGCTGGCACAGCACCCTCCAGAACCCTCGCCTGGTTTCAGGCAGGACCCACAGGGATGCAGCTGCAGGAAAAGGGGAAGCAGCACTGGTGCTGCTGGATCTCCCCTCTGGCTCTGCCCTCCAGGGATCCCTGACAGCTCAGAGGACACCCCACTCTGCCTTTGCAGCATCTCCTGACTTTCTCTGCCCCTGTCTCCTAGTCTGGTTAAGCCCTGGTTGTTTGACACCCCAGCCTTGCAGAGAGGAGCTGTTCTCTTGAGCACATCCAGAGGAGACAACGAGGCTGGTGAGGGGCTTAGAACACAAACCCTGTCAGGAATGGCTGAGGTAGCTGGGGTTGTTCAGCCTGGAGAAAAGGAGACTCAGGGGTGACCTTATCACTCTCTACAACTCCCTGAAAGGTGGCTGTAGTCAGGTGGGGTCTCTTTCTCCAAGCACCACTAACAGAACCAGAGAACACAGCCTCAAGCTGCACCAAGGGAAATATAGGTTGGATATTAGGAAAAAGTTTTTAAAGGAAAGGGTGATAAAGTACTGTCCAGGGAGGTGGTGGAGTCACCATCCCTGGTTGTATTCAAAAAAAGACTGGATGTGGCACTCGGTGCCATGATTTAGTTGAGGTGTTAGGGCATGGGTTGGACACGATGATCTTGAAGGTCTCTTCCAACCCAGTGATTCTGTAATTCTGTGAATTCTGTTGGGGCTGACCACACCGGGATGCAGGCAGGGTGTGCCACAGCCTCGGCAGCTCTGCGTCAGGAGGGTTTTGTTGCCAGGTTGCCAGGCAGCACTTCAGTATTTACCTCCACGCCTGGCTTTCATGCCTTCTGCAGTCCCTCCGTGGAGCTGTGGCAGGAACATCGGGGCCCAGCAGAGCAGGGTCCAGGGGACAGGAGCACCAGAGCGTTGTGTGGTAAGAGGCTGGTCCAGGAGCCTGGCTGGTGGGGACAAGGTGGTGACAGTGGTGACCACACCAGCCAGAGGGGTTGGAGCTCAGCAGGCTCTTGGTGTTGTCAGCCTGCTGGCTGAAGGGCAGGGAGAACAAGGACCCTGCTTCTTCCCTGGAGTGGGTCTTTTTGGAGAGAGAGTGGGAAATTGCAGGCTGTTATTGTGGAACTTGAGTAGGAGGTGGTGGAAGCGGAGCAAGGCACTCCCTGGTGATCCCTGTGCTCTTCCTACCACTCTTGCTTTTCTCCTCAGGTCTTTGTTCCCCTGAGTGTCCCCAGGGAGGTTGGCTTGGTGTCATCCACAGACACTGGTCAGCAGCCATACATTGAGCTGTTTTCTGTTTCCAAGCTGCTCCTCTTCCTCCAATCTTCACCTTTTTGCTGCTTCTGGTCACTGCCCTCCAGCTGCACAGGGCAGGAAGAAGCAGCTGGGGTTTTGGGAGGTTTTCATTCATCCCTGCAGGTTGTGGTGGTGCTGCTGTGCTGGGACATGGGAAAAAATAACTTTTCAATGCATTTTAAGACAGTGGTTTGGTAGGAGTTTTCTGAGGGCTGGAAGGGAGAAAGGCTCAGATAAATGTTTTTATTATTAAACAGACAGGGACTATGGTGACTAATACGAAGGTGTAGAATAGATACCTGCTTGTTAGTCATGCAGAAGGAATTCAGGTTAAGATCTTGCAGAAGAAAGAAGAGGAGAAGAAAAAGAGCAAGTGAATTAAAATACCATGTTGCCAGCAGGTTACCTGATGGTGGAAACAGGTTAAAAGGTTATTAAAATCTTTAGTCCTCTGCCCTGATGTCAGAGGCTCTGTACATTCCTACGTGTATCTCCACCCATGCAAAACCTCCCATCTATTAAGTAGTCAATCTGTAGGTATATGGAAGCAGTTATTATTTGTTTAATTTCCTGCAGTGTGACAACTGCAGATTCTCTATAATATATATTTAGAACAGTCAAACCTCTCCCTGAGGTGTGTGAGACACCACCTGAGCTGGTGGGGAGACCACACTGTTGTCATAGTGTGCATTTTAAATTCTGTACTGCCATCCTATTACTGCTGAGAAATGCTTGTGCTGCAGAAAGTTAGGGAAATTAAAAATTTTTGAAAGTAAGAAGCCACCCGGGGTGTAGAGTAGTGATATAGCTTCTGTTCATTCAAACTGTGTGTGTGTGATTTCATACTTCAAATAGCATGGTTAACAGAGATGTAAAAATGTAAACAAAGTAAAAAATTGAAGGAGAACAGAAAAAGAAAAAAAAATTATAAACTGTGGTGTAAATTTAAATGTGACCTATGAATTTGTTACTATGATAGAGATAGCAAATCACACAATCACAGAATACAGCTTTAAGCATATGCAAAAATACAAAATACACCTTTAAGCAGAGGAGTGTGAAGCAGGAATAGAGGAGTAGTATTACTTCTGTACAAAGTATTGATGAGACAGCTGGAATGTTCTGGGCTTTGAAGTTTGATACTGCCACAACAGAAACACACCATGGTGTTTTTGGATTGACATCCCTGAAGCCAGGAGAACAGACCATGTTCTTTGTGGAGTTCCAAAAGGGTTGGATGATATACGAGAACACGGGGGGGAATTGTTTTGCTTACATATTAACTACTCTCTTATATTTGAGTTTGATACTTTAGTATTAAATATTTTCTGTAACAAACCAGTAAATACAAAGGCACAATTTCTGTTTAAAAATTTTTAAAAGAAGTGTGGATGAATCCTACAAAGTAAGTATATGTACTTCAGTGTGAGGGTAGGATTTGAGTTTGTCTTGGTACTTGATGGAAAATTTACTGTCAGTACATGTCAGAGGAGAAAAAATAATGTCTAAAGAAGGTCATTGGGCATCCTCAAACTGTCAAAATTCTACATGTATGTATGGTAGAAATACAGGCCAGGTAAAAGATCTGAAATAATAACTAATTTTCAGAAATAATTTATTCTTAATTTTCATCTGGATAACAAGTGAATTCAGATTCTTTATGCTTACTTAATACAAATATTTATTACAAAAGTAAAGTTTTTTGGTTTTTTTAGAAGCAGTCTCCTGTGGATGCATTAGAACCACAAATCATGAAGCCATCTGAAACTAGGGTAAGAATTTTAGAAGAAAAATCATGCTTGCACATGGTACATGTATGAAGCCGTGGAATTTCCTTTTTAACACTTTGATACTGAGTAACTTTACCTGTATTTCTTATCTGCACCTTAGTTTCCTCTGGAAAAAAAATCTAAAGAAGTGCTGTTCACAACAACCAGAGATTTTAACAACAGCAGTAAAAATTAATTGCAATGTTTAATTTTAGCTCATGTTTTGTGATGTATATAGCTCCCCCCAGTGTAACTGCATGGTTATTTTACCTGGTGATGATTTTTCTCATCCTCGGCAAATCCAAGATGAACTTTCAGCTTTCTGTGTGTGTACAGTTGCATTCTCTCGTTAATCTCTGTGTTTCTCTGTCTGAGAGCTTCTCTGCCTTTCCCTTTCACGCTTGTTTTGTCTTGTTTTATGGCTGGGGCTTCCTCAGCATCAGGGCTGTGTCATCACTCCTGTCCTTTGTTTGTTGGGAGAGAATCATCATCCTCACCTTGCTTAACAGGAGCTACATGTGCTGTTCTAACAAATGATTAATGGTTCTCCCCCCCCCCCCCCACCTTCCATTTTCCACCACCACAACAGCAAAACCAACAAGAAGCTGGATGCCAGAGCGGGCCAGCAGGGACTTGTGTGGTGGTGAAAGTTTGGGCTGCCTGCACCTTGTGTAGCTGGCAGTAAAGGGATGAGGGNATTTATATATTTTTTGTTTTCCATTTATCAAATGAAAAGTTTCTTTGTGCCCTTTTTCCTCTTGTCTCTGGTCATTCTGGCCTGGATCTCCACCTCTGCATTTGAACTTGGCCATTACGTCCCTTCAGCCTTTTGAAACCCTTTTCCTCCGTGCACACGTGCATCTTAAGAGCTGAATGGCAATTAAACAAATTTTCCATTTGTGCACCATCATCATTACTCACAAATGAAGGCATCTGCCAGCCTCTGTTTTCTTCTCCCTGTTGTGTTTGTGGGCAAACTCATTTGTGTCATGTTCATTAAAATGTGTGGTTCTCCATACGGTCTAATCCAGACAGCTATGGTCTTTCCCTACTTGAAATTTAAAACAACTCTCAGAAGAATGTTGTAAATGAGCCAAAAATAGAGTAGCAGAGGCATGCTTCAGCACTGTAAGACTGGTAAATATGAATCCCTTTGAAACAGTGGCCTGCATTTGCATGTGTAATATAATTGATATTTTCTTTTAGTGTCTCTTGCATTATTGACGTCTTTCTCCTGCTGGATTAAACAAGTCATTTGCGTTTTTGACAGTAGACTTCTTTGAAAAGAAGTAAGGTTGCTGAGTCACTTTAATTTTTAGTTCTAAATTTCTTGCAGATTAACAGGTCTTTCCCAATTGTCTGCTATAACCACATCTGATTTGTCCTTTCTGAAGTCTTTCTGGTATGCCACTGCTCTTAAATATCTCTGGACTCCTCCTTATCCTTTTGTGCTTCTAGTGAACCCTCAGCATTGTGCCTCTCTGAGAAAGCCCTGAGTTCACTGTGGCAGAAGGAGAAGTGTGGAATTTCTTGTTCTGTGGGCAAAGCCTGGGGTTAGGTGAACAGTTTGGAGGACCAGGGTGTAGAGCCAACACCCTGTGGGGTTTTTTTTGGTTTTTTTTTTAGGGTTAGAGTAAACAGGGTTCTGCCTCCACCACTGTCACAAACACATCCCTCCCCTTCAGCTGCCTTCATTTTGCACTCGTTTGTGCAGCTGCACTGTGAAACAGGGAACCAGTGAAAAATGTTATTTTCCATTTACAGACCATTTTTCAATCAGTTTAAAATGTGTCCTATCAGATCCTGGCACAGTGCAGTTGAAAGGGAAGTGGAACATCTTTCCTCTCCATAGGAATTCAGTGCACACCATTAGCTGATGCCATGGCTTCAGTCTGTGGCTGCTCACAGCTGACTGTTCAAAGGATGGCTGAACAATTCCTCTGAATGGATAGTCTCATATTAAAATTGTTGGATTGATTACCTATTTTTTTTTTAAATTAGATTTGAACTTTATAATTGCTAGAAGTTATCTAAATATTTGTGTCTCTTGAGCAGGTGTTTATAATCATGTGTTTTATTGTGGCCTCAGCATGCTGTCTTCAATCAAATCCTTGCCCACATATAGGTCCGTTTGTTCTTCAGCATCACCAAACATAAACTTAAAATATGGGCAATTCTGCATATTTTAAACATTGCAGATGGCATACCTCACAGAGAAGGTGCATAAAGTAGACAATAAAATCATACTTACAGTATAAAAAAGAAGACTTGCAGTTGTTCAGAACTGGTTTGGCAGGTTGAGAATTTGTATTCAGTGTTCTGTACAGGTGTTGTTGGGTGTGAGCAGAAGTGCAAGAAGATACATTTTATGATCTTGCAAAAATAAGGTTTGTTTGGTCTTCTTCTGAAAGGCAGGTAAAAAACCCTGAATTTGTGCTCTGACAGAAGAGTACTTAGAATCCTGAGCAGGTAGTAATCCCAGAACAAGAACAGCCAAACTGTATTTTTTTGTACTTCATCTTTGCACTTCTGTTACATTTTTTGCATCTTGCTGCTGAAGGACACATCATGTCTGATTGACTTTTTGCTATAGATGTTAGAGAAACATGCCCAACCTTAATTTTTCTGAAAAACTGGGAGAATTTTGGATTAACCTTTCATTACAGGATTATTTAGCATACAGGTACAAAAATGGATGTATGTCTTAGAGAAGTCATCTAATAAGGGCACACAAGTGGGAGCCCATAAAGCACGATTGAACCTGACAGTTGCTGTGCTTTAATCAGGTTTTAAGCATCAAGACAAAATACAAAGCAGGGAATTTGGGGAGAGGGTGGGAATCTGTGACCTTAAGTGATGGTTTTTTTTTTCTACTTTTAATACCTTTTACTCGCTTTGAGAATTTTTGCTTTTCACTCTCCATCACTATTTCTCCACTTATGGGTGGAGGTGTGTCCCTCAAAGCTTGGAGACCTTTGCCAGAATTATGCCCAGGCATCTGCATTTAATGTGTGCTCAGGATTTCCCAGCCTAGTGTTGGCAGTTCAGTGTGAGGTTGTGGATACTTGCGTAACAAAATGTAAACAAACTTAGCAAATTTCTCTGTGTGGTCAGCCAGAAAACGGAAGCTGGGTGATTCTAAATAGCAATGAGTGTTTAGCAGATTAAAAGCTCTTTTTGTGTTGCTCATAGTGCAGCTGAAGTAGCAAGGAAAAAATAGGAAGTAAAACATGGTAAGGAGGCTGGGTTTCTCTCTTCTTAACAGACATAACAATTCTTTAATTTTTTAGTTTTAGTTCTTGCTGTTGTAATTTACTGCTTTCTGTACTTCGACTGAATGAATCATAGGGCTTGATTTTATGGAATGGCTGCAGAAGATTCTCAGGTGTAAACCCTGGAAGTGCAGTCATGTAATACTATCCTAGCCAGGTTGTCCTGCTCTGTTGTAAAATAAGAGTAAAATAGGAGGTTACAGAGGAGATGAAAACCACAAAATTTCAATTTGTGTGTTCTATAAGGATATTAACTGAACGTATCCCACCCTGTGTATCTGCTGTTGAATCTAAGCAATTAATGTCTTTTCCATCAGGACTATGTGTATTTTTATAATTACTTACTTTACAATTATAATTATTTTATTGATAAATTAGTGGAAAATAATTAATTACATAATATTTGGGGCTATTTCAGAAATTGCTAGTGGCAATTTGGATTTGGTGTCAAGCTGGTTACTATATTTTAACATTACTCCCTCTCAATTCTCCATGTGAGGAATGAGTGTGTCTGTGTGTGGATGTTTGCACACATTTGAATGCTCTTAAATCACTGTCAGGATGCTGTGAACTGCAAGATTAATGTGTAGTAGTTAGGCAGAATGTGTGCTGACAGGTGTGAACCTGTCTGATACTCTGCTTTACGTAATCTCATCCTCTGCAAATAACCATGCATATTAATCTCCACATAAATGTTGTTTATATTTCAGTCTGCACCAACAACCAAAGCAGGATCTGAAAAAAACATGCAGTCAGACAAGGTAAATACCTCCCTTTCATCTTTGCAGAGTTGCTGCACTTTGGTCTTTTAGTAACTTTGAAAAAAGAGGCTGAACTCTTTGCTGTTTCTGTATCTCATGAGACTGGTGTGTGATCAGTGACACAGCTGTGCATAAACTTCAGGACAGCCCCAGAAGTGTCCTGTGAACCATCTTTAGATCTGTCTTGTGCTTGTTTGGACTAGCATGGATCATGTTCTGTAGCACTGAGTGGTGGAAATGGTAAATTATCTCAATTTTTTATTTTATGACAGCCAACAGACTCTCAAAATAAACAGCTCTCTGAAGAGAAGCAAAAGGAACCCAGTGATGTAAGTTGTGTAATTTCTACCCCTCTCTCTTTCTATCTATCTCTCTTTGAACTTTTTAACTTTTTTGAGAGTTCCTTCTGGTATTTTACTTCCATCTTTCGCTTAAAAAAATGGTTTGAAAAAAACGAAAAAGCCAGTCCTCCATATCTAGTGATAAATTTATCTCTACACAGGGACAAAACAAAACCACACCTACTGTGACAACAGCTTCTAAACCAAATAACACAGGAAAAGTAACTACAACTCAGGCTGACCAGCCTCCACCTGCAAACTCCACAGAGACAGCAAAGGTATCGTAGAAGCAATAACCAGTTTTTATTATTTAAGCCAATTTTTGCTTTTTTTATTGAGGGGATGTTAGGAATGCACATCAAAATGGCTTCTTTAGCTGAAAAGCTGAGCTCTTGGGCCCCCAGAAATCACAGTGTAGATAAGCTGTTGGCCAAGCAAACAGCATTAAGAACATCACAGTTTTAGGCCTGTTCCTTTGTGTTTGGAGCTCTTTTGTTTTTCTCTCAGTTTTTTTTAAGTTCTTTGTAGCTACAGAGCTGTCACCGATTCTTTGTCAGGCTCTTCCGTTCTCGCTGCAGCGTTGGCTCCAAATGTAGGAGGTCAGCTCTGAACAAAGCTCTGAGAAAAACTAATGTGAGAAAGGTTTGAGGGAAGGACACTGGGGAGGGGTCATTTCTACATGTCAAAGGGAGAAAAAATGTGAAGGAAAAGCACATGGTGGCATCAGGATGTAGATGTTTTGGTCTGCTGGTGTGCTCATGTCTGGTGACAAGGCTGGGGTAACACGAAGGGCTCCTGCAGCTCTGCTGCAACACACTGATTTTTGGCAGTAGATGGGAGTGTCAGCCATGCAGAAGTCTGCCTTTTTGCGTGGTGGTGTTTCCCCTCCACCTCCCTGCCTGCAGCAGTTTCCACCCTGCCTGCTCGAGCACCTTTTGCAGCTGCAGTTTAATGGTGCATTGAGAGCTACCAGGAGTAAATGGCAGCTTTCCAAAGAGACTTGGAAGGGGCCTCAAAGTCCTTTTTGCCCTACAGGTTTCTTTCACTATCAGAGTGAAAGGAGGAGGTATAGTGCTTAAGATAGAAGGCTTTCTTTCCCACCACAGAATCCCACTGGAAACAGAGCTTTTATGGTGGTAGCTCACTCTGCCCAAGCATCTGGGTGCTGTGCATTTGCACCAGCCAGTTGCTGAGTCCAAAAAACTCTATACATCCTCCGTGTTGGATGTTTTACTTAGTTTTATCTCATTTTTTAACATTGTGATAAGCTATCTTTTAATTCTTCTCTTTCTCTTCTCCAGCAAAAGTCCAAGGAGATGTCCACAGTGGCTGGTGCAGCAGCTGGAGCAGGCACAGCTGGTGCAAGTGTGGTTGCTGCTGGTGACAAATCAAGTACTGAGGTGAGTAAACATAGCCCTAGACAAAGGCTTGTAATAATGTCTCAGAGGGTGCTTCTCTCTCTGAAATACTTCAGTGTCAGGAAAAAGCAAAAAGAATGGGTTACTGCTGAAGTATTGATACATCTTCAATGTATGTATGATGGTGAGGGCCATCTAAAGGAAGAAGTATAAAAACAAGTGGTGTGTCATTTGTGTTTTGTCAAATAGGACTTCTTTAGAAGCTAGCTTAAAATTACACAAGCTTAAAATCTGTTACTCCCTATCTTCAGTTATATTTGAATATGTATGTGTATCCACTGATGCACAAATACAAAATAGCTTGTTAAGGACACTGGAGAATTGAGTTTATAACCATTCTCACTGAAGAATCTGGCAAGTACATGTCCTGCTTAAAGAAAGATTTTAGGTTGGTTTCTGGAGTATTCTACAGATTCACCAGATGCTTCAGATCTTTTTTCCCCTTGTGTACATGTTGGTAACTTCTGTAATGGTTTGCTTATTTTTTTTAGCCTGGTATGGATGAGTCAGCACTTGATAGCTTAATAGATACACTTGGTGGACCTGAGGAAGATGTGCCTACTAGTCCTGTTTACACTGGCCCGGAAATTACGGTATTTTACACTCCACATTCTTACTTCTTAAAAGATTCATCCCTAAATTCCATCTGTAGTTGCTCATTACTGCATTGATCCAGGACTGGGATCTGTGAAGAGTGAAAACAGAGTGTGCACAGTTACATTTTAATGTTGGCTTTGTTAATATGGAAGTGACACAGTTTTGGGAATTTGTTGAAGAATGCAGAACTTTCTGAATCTGAATGGGAGAGTCATGTAAGAAGGATTAGATTACAAGCTTAGTGGCTCAGCAAAACATGACAAAAATTTTGGAATTGATAAATATTTAAAAAGCAATATAGGTTCAGCAATACATTCTATGGTCTGAGACAGTGAAATGGCTTAAATTAGGAATCTGGGAATGTTCTGCTGGTTGATGAGCACTCTTGAAGCAGGTGGGGAGACAATAGGTACTGAAAGACGCTATAGAGTGTCCTAGTCAATATTTGCATTTTCTTTCTGGCAGTATCACTGTAGGTAACTCTTATCAGAAATTTATTTCAGTAAAGAACGGCACACAAACATTAATGTGTGCATTATTTTCACAGGAAGATATATATTCAAGATACTTGGAAGAAATGGGCAAACGGGAAGGTAGTCTCCCTCCCGAATATGTTAAATTGTTGAAGGTGAGTGAGTTAAAAAACATATCCTTCATGTGTGTTTTCTGCAATATTGCATGTTTCTGCTTCCCATTTACTACAAAATTAATTCTCATTTTAGAGCAAAGGATATGGCAAAGATGTCCTACAGAAACCAAATGAGCAAGATGAAGTAAGACTTTTTTTTAATATACTGGAAAGTGAAAGTAACCCGGTTATCATTGGATTCATAGAAAAATATAAATGTTGCCTGCTGTCCAGAAGTCTCAGGCAATGGGAGGGGGATGTGGGGTGCCAAATAACCTAGCTACTGATAAAACTAAATAGAGCTTGGCACAGATGTTTTTAATAAAGCTGTAGGAATTTTCACGATGCTGAAGCTGAAATGAGTCAAAGAAATGCCTACAGAAATATTTGGCATACGTATAACAAAGGGAAGAAATACTTTGCAAGCAGGAGTCTATCTGTAATGCCTTCAGCAAAGACTACTTATATTTCTACACTTGGCCAGAGATATTTGTCAGCCAGCGTAATTTTGCTGGTTTGGAAGTTTGACGTACTTTTAAAAAAGCTTTTTAAAAAAGAAAAGTTTATCTGAGACATGCATCAAGTAGTGGGAGCAAGGACCTTTATTTTTTGTTGTGTCAGGAACTTGTGCCAGTGAGGTCACTGTGCGAGTAATTGTTGTAATACTCAGGCTGTAAACTGAGTTTGACCTATGATGATATTTGAATTTTCTCATGGTTATAACTTNGTAATATTTAATATTAAAGTAGATAAAATGTGCTGTTTCTTTTCTATTTTTGTGAATTTGCCTGTAATTTCATCTTGCTCGTAGGAACCAAATAAAGAAAAAGAAATTGTGCAAGCACAAGCAGCAAGTTCAGTTAAGACCTCAGTTCCTCCTAAGGAGAAGAAAACAAAATCAAAAGAGGTACACATAGTCCTTCTTCCACTGGTTACTTATAATTAAAATTTACAGGCATGTGCTGCTGTTACGTGTTTTTTATCTCCTAAAGATGCTCATCATTCTCATTTTCAACTGTAAATCCCCTTTATTATAGAAAATACAGGAATAACAAGAAATGCCATTGCCCAGATTCCATTGTGTCTTGAAGATTGGACTTCAGTGTATCAGATGATTTTCCTTCTGGATTCTGGGGAATAATTGTGGTTCTTCTCACTAGAGGGAGTAGCAAAATTAGTAGGAAAATTTTTGTAGCTTTGTGATCTGTGTTTACAACTTGGATATGATGTAATTTTCTCATGTTTTATAGACCTTGTGGTTTTTTCTCTCTGAATAGAGCACGTGTGACCTTACACTTTTTCAGTTTACCGTGTCAAAGCATATGAGAATTGTGTGAGATGGCATTGTGACACTGTGGGTTTTGTGGGGTTTTTCACTTCCTTTTTTTTTCCTTTCCTCCTTAAGAAAAGCCCCATGCCTGACTAAAGCTGTGCTAATTCTGTCATGTAATTTGGTGTTAAGGAAATTGGGTAAAGCCAAACCAAAATGACCAATCTGGTGCTGTCTGTTTCCTTCATATATAGTATAAAAATACATTAAGGTAAAAACCTGTGTCAATTTAAAAAAATAACAAAATGGTTTGCATGTTTTCTTAAAATACAGGAAATGAAAGATGATGCAATGGATGCTCTTCTTGATACTCTTGGAGGACCTGAACCTAAAGAAGATCCTACCCCTGTTGTAGAGGTGTCAGAGGTAACACATCACTCCTTTTTTACCCTGGCTTCCAGACTCTGGCTGTGGAATCCTGAGTTCTTTTTGTTATAGATACTGGACAAATGTGTAAAATAACACGAAAGTGACTTTGATATCAAAGGCCTAAGGAATGTATGAGTCTCCAGTGATTAAGGAGATGAAAAACATTCAGAATCCCAAGTGGATACAGGTAGAGTAGGACATAGTAAGTTGGTCTGGAAAACTGTGACCATGTCATTTGTTTGTTTATACAAGCAAACATACATGCATACATACATTCAGGGGTAGATACAGCTCTGTTTTGGGCTTTTCCCCCCCCAGCACTCTGTACAATTTATAGCAAGCTTTCATTTTGCACATATTTGCTGTTTGATTTTTTACTTCCTGTGTGTGTGCGCTTCTTTTCTCCATCAAATTCCATTATCTTTCTAATTTGAGTCTGTCACTATCTTTTGAGAGTTTTGTTTTTCCCCAACAGATAGAATTTAAGCAGTTACCCTGTGCTTGCATGTTAAGCTTTAACTTTTAGGTTTAGTTTTGCAAACTCTTGTCTATAACGATAGTTAGAACAGGTTTTTCCTGTCTTCACTTATAGCTCAGAGAAAACAAATTACAAGGAAACAGTAAAAAATCTTCTGTTGGTGAGCTAAATTTTGACAAAAAAAAGAGCTTCTTGTATTGCAGATTTAGTCAGTCTGGGCTTTTAGATAACTTAGTGGATGCATTTCTTCACATGAAGGAGGCCCTAAGAATTTAAAACTTTGTTTTGGTGCCAGTGATGGGAAAAGACATAGAATTATGCCTTGTGTAATGAGAGTGCTGAAATGGAAGAAAACCTGATGATTTTGTACACAAAAAAATTCTAGAAGTGCCTGCCACAAAGACAGAGCTCTGAATACTATCTAGAGGTTTTTCGGATTTAAAATAATTCAGCCATATTCACATATAGCATTTAATCTTAAACCATTATGATTTTACCACAACATTTGGCAGGAATAAATGGAGGGATTTTAGTATCTTGCTATATAAAATAATTTCATCTGATGCTAGTCTTTTTGTACACAGTAGGCAGAAGAATCCTGATAGAGAAGTTGTGTACTTGGATCTTTTATTCTAATTTCTTTAAGTGTTCTTTTCTTAATGATTTTTTTTTTAAGGCAAAAGCCAAAGAGAAAAAGGAACAAAAAGCTGGAGAACGTGATGATACAATACCTCCAGAGTACAGGTTAACACCAGAGTTGGTAAGTTTTTCACATCTCCCTTGCTTTGTAGGCAGGGCATTGTGCATGACGCTTTTATTTCATTACAGAGAGGGAAGGAACATGAAGAAAACAAACTAAACTAGTATTTAATCAATGGCTTTCTCCTTGGTGATTTCTGTACCTCTTATTTCCTCCTCTTCTCTGTAGGCATTACTGTTTTTTCCAGGCACTCTGGGCAAAAATTTCATTTCACCCATGAGATGGGTGAGTCATCTCAAATGGCAGAGTCATCCATTCCTTCTCCAAGAGTGACATTTCTTGTTTCTGACATTAAATCTAGGCCTTATAAAATCCATCCCTTTGCAGGAGTGCTCTTTGGTATCCCTTTGTAATGTAACCCTGAAGCACTGATGTAAAATGGTGGGAAAATTGCACTCTTCCTTTTTTTTTTTTTTTTTTCTCCCTGGATGGTCACCCAAAGTGATGGAAATTGATTCAAAGTTAACCAAAACAACAGCAGAACACTTTTTAGTCTCTTGTAGTGTGCTGACATTTGCTTTTTTGATCTACTTATCTGGCCATGTAAAAATTTCCCATTTAGGGGAATTCCTGTCACTGATTAATTCTTGAGTATGCAATTTACTTTACATGATTTTGCTGATGATTACTGAGTATGGCACTTCTTGTAACAACAGAAAAATGTCAATAACATTTAATTTCCTTCCAGGATAAAGATGGAAAACCAATATTGCCGAAGCCTGAAGAAAAACCAAAGGTTAGAAAACTGACAATATTGTAGGAGTGTGGCTAGATATCCTGTTTTCTCCCTCTCTGTCATCACTTCTCTCTGTGCCACGATGTAAGTCTCTTGGTCTGCTTGTGTGTTTTACTTCCTTGCACAAAACCTGCTGGTCAGAAGCATCAAGTGGAAGTTGGTTTTACTGAAATTCTCTTGTCTGTGAATGAAGAACACGTATAAGGAAAAGGTTTAGAGAGTTCAAGGCAGGGGAGAGTTACAAAAATTACTGCTAACTCAAAGAAAGGCTGTGTGGGGAGTTAGTGTAAAGTATTCTATTGAAGTCTGTTGGAGCTGTTAAGGGTAGAGAGGTGAAGCTGGAAAATCTTTTGTTTTCTTGACAGTTTCCACTTGCTAGTGATCAAATATAAAGAAATTTGACTGGAAAGAGGGGAAAAAAAGCTGCTGTGGACATTTTCCTAATCACAAAGAACAACCTGGACTTTACAAAGGCTATCCATTGTGGCCTAGAAACTGCAGGAGAGAATTGAAATACTGAAAGAGACAGTAGCAGATACTATTTTAAAGGCACAGGAAAAAAGCAAAGGAACTGTAGCAAAGCACTAGAGAAACTGAGGGCTCCATTTTGGAAATACTGTGAGCTGAGTGCTGCCAGAAATTGGAACAGCACAGGAAATCTCTGCTCTCCTGAAATGAGTGTGAAGGTCAGGACCAGTTTGAATGCCCTCCGAGCAGAAACCTGAAATAATTCATATTACTCAGTGTTAAAGAGTGGAGGGAAGGAATGCAAAGTACTGGAAAAAAAAGACTTTTGGTCTCTTAAAGATTTTTACGTCAGGGCTGACATGTGTGGTTGTCTTGAGCGGTGGGTGTTTGAGAGCTGCACAGAAGGGAACAACCTCTGTCATGAGGAGAAAAAGGGAGCAGCTCTGCTATGGGGGAATAGGACCTGCTGCCAGGAGAGAACCCTGTGGGATCACCACTGATATTTATATCTATATATTTATATNGCTGTGTTAACAGCTGGAAACCATCAGCCACTTGCTGTTCTTCCATGATTTCTGGTGAAGTCCTTCCTCCAGGATTTCAGCTAGTGTTTGTCTTCTTTGGGCCTCCACTCTGCTTAGCATTGAGCACATGCAGTAACATTACTCTTAGTGAATAAATGTTACTACCTAAGTGCCTTTTAGGGGAAAGGAATGAAGGAAGGGTTTCTCTCTCAGAAATGTCATTTTTTTATGCATTATGAGCCTGTCTCTAAGCTGTTAAGTTCCATGCAGTAGGTGAATGGCCATCACTGCTAGCAAAGATTTAAACATTTAGAGCAGTAATTTGGGGGATTTACATTTTGGAGAAGTAACATTTGAACAGTAATTTGGAGGATTCCAGGAGCTTCAGGTATATAGATGTAGGGATCTATGGATTGCAGAGGCCTAGTTCACATAGTGTCAGTAGATTGTAATACATCACACACAGCAGGAAACTAAAACTGTATTTTTATTCACCAAAACATGCCTTGTGCAAACCACTGAGTGTCAGCAGTCAGTGGACAGGCTGAGGGAATTTTCAGGGAGCTCTAGTTCTGCTAGTAAATATTAGCATTTTCTTCTTAATTAAGAGGTTGCATTTTCCTTTTCAGTAGTCCTGTCTTGGGTATTCTATACCTGGTTCTCTGTATTATGCTTTATATTATATGTATAGTTCTCTACATTATAGTGACTTACAATAACAAAGAAGCTTATTCTGAAGTGTATTTTTCTTATTTTTATGCACTGCAAAATTAATTCTGTTCTGTTGCACATAATTGTGAAAGGTTATTTCAGTGTAAGCTACAGATGTTTTCCTGCTTTGAGTAGCTGAAATAACAGCTCTTGAAAAAGTAAGTTAAAAAGAGGCAATGAGTCACCTGTGCCACAAAGGAGTTTTTTTGTTTGTTTGATTGCTTGATTGTTTGTTTGTTTTTTTGTTGCAGCCTTTGAGTGAATCTGATCTTGTTGATGAATTTTCAAAGGACTTTGCCTGCCCTGCACAGCCTGCAGTTCAACCCAAAGCACCAAAGCCCTGCAACACATCTAAAGTATGTCTTTCTGGTTCACTGGAGAAGCTGACACTGACAGTTTTGCTAAGACTGGGTTTTGCTACTGTTCTTTCAAAAAAAAAAAATTCTCTTCCTGTTCTACTCTTCCCACTTCCTTTAGCAAAACATGCAGTATTGGCACTCTTCATTGAGCATCTTCTGCCTTTAAATTTAGACTTTTCTTTCTCGTTTAGTACTATATTTAGGAAAAAAAAAGCCGTTTAATGGGTACATGTTGTGTTTTCTAAGCATATCCACTAAAATATAGTGTAAATTGATCTGTTTCAGAAGCCATCAGGTTCTGTGTCTGCAAAAGCCACTGAGGATAAAGTGGTCCCTCGTGCCACAGCTTGCACTGTGCAGTCTGCAGCTCCTGTGTCCTCAGTAAGTAGTGGAGCCCCTTCAGCTGGAGATGAGGCAAAACTCAGTGTTTCATTTGTGGGATGGTAGAGCCTGCCACCAGGATGCTCATTTCAGTATTGCATGTACTTCCTCCATAGTGGTAACCCACAAAGGATGAGTGGTTCACAAAAAAACCCAAAAACCAAAAAGAACTACAACAACAAAAAAAACCCCACAAAAGACAAACAAGCAACAAAAAAAACTCTCAACAACAACAAAAACAAAACAAAACAACAACAACAACAAAAAACCAACCAAACAAAAAAAACCAAAAAACAAAACCAAACAAAAAAAAAAGCCAAGTCAAGCACAAACTGAATGGTCAGTGACCTTCCTCAAAGAGGAAGACAAACTGATGGTTCTTGTGGTGTCCTCCAGCTCTTACTGCCCTAAAAGGGGAGGCTGTTTGTGAACCTATTAGGGTCTGCAGGAAAAGACAAAACCAGGTCTCTTCAGACTAAAAATTGTTTTTTCCTGTATCAACACCCATGCAGGTTGGTCCTGTGTCAGATGAAGCACTGCAAGCCTTGTCCAGTAGCCTAGGAAAGAGGGAGCCTGATCTAGATGAGAAGAAGCTTGCTGTGGACAAAGTTAAGGTAGAGAAAAAAATCAGACCTCAAAAAATAGACTGTTGATGTATTCACCTTCAGTGTTACTCCATTTCCTCAGGTCGCACAAACAAAGTAGACATTATGTTTTAACTTTTTTACAAACAAAATGTACTGTTGAAACCAGTTCTGTTCTGCTTAGGAAGTACTAGTAGGATTTCAACACAATGAGTACACTTTCCTAATAATTCTGACTGTTGCAATGCAGTAGTTCCCTCAGTGGCTGAAAACTGTGTTTTGTTGTGTCCTTTTGCTGAACTGAAGCAGAATGAAGATGCACATCAGGGGTAGCACACAGTGTAATCTTTTTTCTGAAGGAACCAAATTTATGATGAGGGCTTTAAATTAGGAATTATGCACAAAACTTTTGGGGTTTGTATATTTAAATAGGGAGCCAGCCATAAGTAAGTCACTGGAATCCTATCCAAGGCAATGCTGTTCATAGGCATAGTCAGAATGCCTCCATGTGCCACCGTAAACCAGACGGAATTGGCTGGAGTCAGAAGCCAGCCCTTCTGGTGGCTGGAATTCTGTCAGGCAAAAGTTCCCAAAGTTGGCTTTAGTCCCTTTCTGTAGTTGGCATTTTCCCAGCATAACTTGTATGGGGGTAATAATTTTTCAAGTGGGCCACTGATTTCTCTCTTCAGCCTTCCTTTGTATGAAGTCCAGACAGCTGTTGAGTGGATTTCCAAAAATGTAAAGAATTTAGACTCAGAGGTATTTTTGATTTTGGTTCACCCTTGTCTATTCACTTAGCTCTGATAGCTTCACTGAAATAGGTAGAGCCACTTCTGATACACAGAGGAAGAAACAGACAGGGAAATGAAGGCTTTCTCAAGAGAAAATGCTTTATTTTAACTTCCATGACATTTGTATCTGGTGGTTGGATTGAATGAAAAAGACCAATTTGAATCAGAAGACTGAGGACTGGAAGCTTGCTCATGTGCATTTCTGTGAGTAGCTGTTTTTCTCACTGTGATTCCTATTTTGCCTTCACAGGAGAAAACCAAAAAGGAACAACACAAAAAACTGGGTGAAGAAGAAGAAACAATTCCTCCAGAGTACAGATTAACAGAAGCCAAAGTAATTTATTTAATGTGCTTAATCTTAATTCCCTTCCATTCTTCAAAATGTGTGGATGAAACTGAGACTCCCATTTCATTTTGAAACAAGGATGTTTTGGTTCAGCAAAATAGGTTTTATAGTATCTAGAAACATCTAGAAAATCTGGTTTGTAGTTCCCACAAATATCTGTCATCTATCATTGGATGTCTGCATGGGCATAGAAGTGGTTTAGATGCAGGTACCTGCAGATTACTAATTCTATCTGAGATTAGTCCACCAGAGTCTTTCAGCAGCTTCTGATATTTTAGAAATAAATAAACTGTGATTGGTTAAAGCTGTTAAGAAAACCCCAAGGACCTAGATGTTTTAAGTGGCACCTTGAGTATCAGCAGTAGGTGCTGTAGAGGCTGCTGGTTAGGTCCCTGTCCTGTGTAACACTTTCTGTTGCCCAGAGAATGCTCCCAGAGTTTTTGTAATGCTTGGCTGTTTAAAGTTTAATACAAGGGATTTTTGTCTTTATAGGATAAAGATGGAAAACCATTCCTACCAAAACCAGAAGAGAAGTCACAGGTCAGAAAAAGCAGTGATTTTAATTGTTTCATTCATGACTTACTTACCAAATGTCAGCAGGTTTACCTAGTGTTCAGTTTAAAAATGGGCTATGTTGCCTTCTTACTTTTTAAGAGATGAAGAGACTTATAATCTTCTTTTTTTTTCTTGCCAATGGCAGCCTATGAGTGAAAATGAGCTTTTAGAAGGTTTGACAGAAGGGTTTTCCTGTTCTCCATCACCATCTCCATCTGCACCACTACCTACATCAACTGTACCAAAGGTGATTGTATTAGATTTCTGAAATCTGGTTTTATTTTCAAGTTGTTTGAATAATCATGACATTTCTGTGTTTCCTTTATCAAGTTCCTTAAATGAATTCCAAGAACTAAAAACTTAAAATGCTCCTTGCAGTAAGTTAATAGAAGAGCAGGACTTTAAAAAACAAACAAACCAAAAAAAACAGTTATGTGACCTATCTTTTTACCAGTTGCTTGCATAAGTAGTGCATTGCAGCTGAGGATTTTTAAAAGGATGTTTTTGGGAATGTTAGATGGCTTGGTGAAATCTTAGTTCTTCTGGAGTCATGTTAAACCTGTTTAAACTTCAGCTGTGGTGAGGTTTAACCCAGTGGTTGAGTGGAAGAACAAACTGAGATGAGGAACAGTTGCACAGCGTGTGGCTTATCTGAAATAAGTAAAGCTCCTCAGGAAAATTAAATCCTAGAAATCAGCTGTGTGCATGCTGTGTTTTGGATGTGTTTTTGGGTCTGATGAGTATTTTTCTCTGGGTCCCCTGTGTGCCTTGTTCTTCCAGAAAGCCAAGGATGGTGTCAAGCCTGTGAGTTCCTCGGATGTGATCTCTGCTGCTACGGTTTCCTCAGTGCACTCAGCAGCTCCTGCACCTTCTACCTCAGTAAGAAACCTCTCCTGTAGGTCCTTTACCCCAAAACGAGAGCTGAGGTGAAGCAGCAGCATGATCCAGACAGTTTGACCAGTGTGGACTGTTGCAAAATGTAATTTATTGCTAAAAATGGATATTGCAGAGAAGGAGAATGTTCCTCTGGGTGGGGGAAGAATGATTGGACTCTCCATTTTCAACAGAGTCCCATAGGCAGCACCATGATGACCTCTGAATACCAGGGGAACTTTCCTTCCTTGTGTTTATTGTAATGTTGCTCTCACATTTTGATCCATGCAGAGGAATCTTTCCCTGGTGCTCCCAGCCTGGCTTGGAAGGGGAATATAAAGTTCCTCCTGATATATGTTGGTTTTAAGGGCTTTTTTTCCATCCGGGTTCTGGATAAAATTGCAAAATGAATGGCAATTTCTAAACAATAATTGCCAAACAATTGCCAATAATTTCATAGATCTGTTTTCATTACAGCAGCTAGGTTTATCTATAAAAAAAGAAACCCATTCAAGTAAATTCCATAAGGCCTTCTTGAAATTTTGTTTTCTGTAGTCAGAAATATTCTGTATTTTTCCCCAGCTATTGTGCTACATTGCAAGTACAAAGGGAGTGCTCTTTGTTCACTCAAGTTCTACAGTTCATTAGCCAGTACTTAGATTGATGAATTACATCATTTTGGCAGCAGATGTGCTTTCACAAATGTGTTTCTGCTTTGTTAGGGAGGAAAAGAAATGGATGAAGCCTTGGATCTCCTGTCTGATTCCCTGGGACAGAGAGAACCTGACCCTGATGAGAACAAACCACTTGTGGATAAAGTGAAGGTAGCAAAAGGCATTCTGAAACTTGAGCAATTTGGGGAGAGGGAGAGGTGGGAGGGAACAAACCAATCCAACAAAAAACCCTCCAAAACCCCCAAAATTTGCAATGATTCTCAGATGCTCGCAGGAGTATGTGGCATTGGGATTTTAGATGTTGTAAGAATAAGGTTATTGGTGAAGAAAAAAATGCATGCTCTTACATATAGGTATATCAACCACTTTTCAGTCATCTGGATTACTTGTGTGGCCTGTGAAAAATGATGATTTGGTTAATATACCTTAGCCACTTGGAGGTAAGTGTTGAAATGTTACAGGAGATTTGAAATAATTTTAGTTCAGTGCCTTTCATTGCCATCATTATTCTCATCATTTTTCAGGTTTCTTCTTGGGCCTCAGTTTCTAAAACTGATTTTCTGGCCCTCTTTTTATCAAGCTTTGACTTCTATAACCACAAGTATCAAGTTCACTTAATCAGGCACATTTTTAAACTTCCTTGTTTCTGTTGGTTTTGTCTTCATTTAGACTTTTATAAAATCTATAAAAGCCCTTCTGCTAACAGTAAAATAAATTTCTGCATAATAGTAGTAATAAATTGTAATTTGAAATAGCCAAGGTAAAGTACATTACTGGAGGGGGAAAAACCCACCATGTGCTGCCTATCAATAAGTTTAGGGTGGAATCTTAGCTAGATAAAAAAGGAAAAAAAAAGGCCTGCATTTTAGAAAGACAAAAATATTTTCCAGCAGTCTGCTTAAAAACCTCCTTGTGGTGTTCTGTGTGGCATGTTCCTGGTATGCTGCCAAAAGAAAAATAAATGTAGTTTTTAAAACTTCAGGCATGAAACACACTTCATAATGAAATGAATGTAAGGAGGTTTTTTCAGTAGTTTTAAAATTTTAAAGTGAAAAAGGGTATTTGTCCTAGGTCTGATATGCCATTTGACTTGTTGATTGCTAGTATTTCTAACATGGGTATTAAAGTTGTTAAATAATTAAATACTTTCAGGAAAAGGCTAAATCTGAACACAGAGACAAACTTGGAGAGAGAGATGAAACAATCCCACCTGACTATCGAAAACTTCTGGAGTCAGATGAGCAGGTAAGGAAAAACTTCCCTGGTTTTTATTTGCAGCTGTGGAAATTTGAGTCTGCCTGAGCCAGTCTGTCCCCTCTGGAATTAGAAGTTAGAATAGATGAGTGTCTGTACTGTATTTATATGTTGGGGTAAAACATGGAAATATCCTTCAGTGAGAACAACTCTATCCATGCATGCTTGTAAGTCAAAAAACAAAAGGGGAAAAAAAAAAGAAGTTTTGTTCTTGGTGTTTTGGTTATTTTTTCCAGCTGGGCACTATGAACAAATAAATCACTTTGAACTACTAAAGAAATCTGTTCAGAACAGTGCAGGTTCATTGGCAATCTATGAACATCCAGTAGTGTCATATATAAATAATTGGTTTTTTTAAGCTAATCTGTCCGGTTTAAAATGAGGATCTGTTCTTTTTCTTCCCAAGAGTAAACCAGCCAAGCCAACAGCAAAGGATAATGTGAAACACAAAGGAAAGAAGGTAATGTTTATGATTATTGGTTTTTTTTCTTTTATATTCATGATATTTATTCTGTGTTTTTTTTTTCCTTCTGTGGGTTCTGATTTTGTTTCAAAGTTGTGTCACTGTAGGCTTAAGGGGTGATTCATTGCAAATACTCATAAATGCAGGAGGTAATAGGAAAAGCAGTAGACAGTAAAACTTTTGTGAGGAGTAACTCTTCACAATAAATGCAGCTTTTATGTGGAACTGCATTATGAATATTCAAGAAATCATGCCTCTTGAGAACCTCAAACAGATCTCTTTAGCATATGTGTGGAGTTGAGGTGTGTTTTTCTTTAAGAAAATTAATTAAAGCAGACATAAATTCCTCAACCACTAATTTGACTGTGGGAAGTTGGGTTGCACATTTTGTGACTTCAAAATTAAAATTATTGCAGAAACCTACGGATGACAGTGCAGCTATTGATGCCTTATCAGGTGACTTTGATAGTTGTGCAAAGGCTCCTGCTACACCCCAGCACTCAAAGGTAGGACATTTTCTGCTAATAACTTGCAAAATAGACAGTTTTTCACCCCTCACTTTTCTTTGCAGTAGCTTGTTTTAGGTTTACAGGAAGCCTGTCCAGATGCATGGATTGTCCCACTTTGCAGTGGAAGTTGGATGTATTTTCTGTGAGCTAAATATTTGGAAGAAGGAAGGTTTGTGGTAATTAGAGCCTTTTAGACAGGCTTGCAGAAGTAAGTTGAGCAGAGAAACGTGGTAACAGCTTTTAAGAGTGTTAAAAAACTGCAGAGAGGCAGAGAAACCTTTGCTCAATGATAGGAGGCACTGTGCAGCAATGGTTTTTGGCTGGAGCTGAGACACAGTTTGAGTGGGTTTTGTAGAGAAAAAAGCAGGGAACAGCAAAGACTTTTAGATGTGTTAGGGAAAACAGCAGAGTTGACAAGAAGAAAGCAGAAAGAATGGACTGGAGAGGTCCTGCAACTGAGAAAAGGAGCAGCAGCTTTGAAAGTGATGTTCAAATCAGCTGTGTTCTTGGGACAAAAGAGCGGTTTGTAAACAGAATTCTCAGGCAGCTGAAGACAGCACCACTGGTGTTTCTAGTGCTGCTTCACCTGCTCATGAATTCCAGGGGTAAATCTGCTGCTGCAGCATTATTGCTCAGTAGTAAATGCAAAATCTGCCCATCTCTACCAGGTTTTTCTGATGCAGTCTTCTGTCAGCATGGCCTGTGTTGCTGCAAACCCCAGTAAAAAGGTTGGGTTTTGGCAGATATCAAAGAAAGCAGGTGCTATCAGTGCTCTATTCTCCTTGTAACTGTAATTATTTTTTTTCTTTGGAGTGTAGGACAAAAGTGGAAAGGAAGCTACGACCACTAAACCGAGCTCAAAGGATAAAGGAAAACCCAGAGACCCTAAAACGGTATAAATGTGTTTATTATAGTATGGACAGTCATACAAGAGGGGCAGCTGGAATTTAGATTTGCATTACAGGATTGTTATTTTCGGGGAAGTTTTGCATCAATAGGTTGAACTTGACCTGTTTTTGTAAGCATGCACATAGGAGAAAGGCCCCTGTCTATTTTAATGGAAATCGGCAATAAACAGGGGCAAAAAAATATGTATCTTTCAGACAGAAAGTGATCTTCTGAGGGGGTCTTCAGTGCATGCTCCACAGCCTTCTCTTTCCCAGATCTGTTGATGTAAGAGTCCCATTTTGCATGCCTATAGCTGCCTTGGGCAGGATCCCCACCACTTCTCTCATGTCTTGACAGCTTTGAGTAATGGCTTCCGAAAAGTGATTAAAACAACAACCACTGCCAGGTTCCCAAGTTATTATCATAAATTATTTTTTAAAATTAATGAAGACCTACATACTTTCATAAATTATTATGAATTAACATAGTGGGGAAATACAGGCAGCTGTTTCTATATTCTAAAAAAGGGGGGAAAAAAGTGGGGAGAGAAGGGGAAGATAAGAACGGCTGCTTGGCTTTTTTTATCCAGAAGTACAGAAAATTGATTCAGGTCAGGGTGAAGCTGAAGCTTGTTCCATCATGTTGTTCTCACAGAGGATATGTGCAGTAGATGCCTGAATCAGATTATTACATCTGCTCTGGAAATTTTACATTTCACATGTCAGTGACGGGATTTCTGGTTGTTGTTGTTGTTGTTATTGAATCACCACAGTTGTCTTTTGTGTGACCACAGGACTGGCTTTCAGTTCTCAGTGTAAAACTGAGAGATGTCTTTATCTCCTCTTCAGGAGGAGCTGTGACCTGATCACTGGTGTGGGTAAAAGGGTGTTTAGGAACAGGGAATTACAAGGTCGGGCACAACCCACTCTGTCTGAAAGAAAGCAATTGATGGTGAAAAGGTGAAAATATTTGCACACAGCAGGAGTCACAAATACTCTGACTAAACTATCTGTATTTAAAGTGCAGATTGTATTTATGTCTGAACTGTGATTCCAACAAGTGTCTTGTCACTGCCTGATTTCAGGTTTTAGCTTGGTTCAGTTTCTCATTGTCTCGTATTTTCTTTAGGCAAAGGGACAGTCCTCCAGCAGCAAATCTGAGAAGCAGAAAACAAGCTAAACGTTAACCTTACCAGGTGAGATTTCTTCTTCCCTGTTCCCTGGGCTACCACAAAGACAATTCATGCTTGTGAATTAAAACTGAGCTTTGCTAGCAGTCCTTGAACAAAACCAAGACATGGTTAAAACTGCTGCTGAAGCAAAATGCTTGGGTTGACTTTTCACTTCAGGGTTCCCAAGCAGGAAAGTTTTTTCACACCTTTTATCCAGTTTGTTAGAGAACTACTTCATGTAGCTAAACTCCTTTAGGCTGTTGGAATTCCAAGCATTCCAAGATGTGAAGTGCTGCTTCCCTTAGACATACTCTCAAAGTAATGAGGACCAAGCACATCTCAGCTGGGAGTTTTGATCTTTAGGATATTGACCTTGAGTCATTACCTCTGCTCTGGACCCATCTGGAGGCTTAGTTCACATAATTCTTCCCAGATTTATGCTGTGAGTTTTATTTCCAATTAACAGAAAATGAACACTCTGACTTTATTTTTTTGTTCTGTTTTCTCCTCCCCAGAATCCTGCTGCATCATGTAAAATGTCTTCTTTCTGTGGATGGATGATTATTCTCGAAGAGCAAAAGCTGATGCCAAAAGCACATAGTTATTCTGGGTGGTTTTTGTACAGTGATACTTGCTGGACTTCTCATCTTTTCTTTTTTCCCAGTAGTAGACTCAGGTGGTTTATTTCTTTACCCCC
>VXBI01004285.1:163145-178751 GCA_013397375.1 Toxostoma redivivum
AGTGTTGGCCCCTTGGCTGCTGCTCCTGCATGGTGGGGTGGCAGCAGGATGGCCCTGGACCCCCACGGGACCCTCTTTCCTGGGCATACTGAGCTTAGCAGGACCCCTGAGGGTGGCTGTGGGACAGGATACTCTCTTTTCTCAGGAGCTCTCCTGAACTTTGCAGCACGCCCCTCAGGGCTGGGACACCCATTCCCGAGGGGAGCCTGGGCTCAGTAGGACTCCCAGAAGTGTGGCAGCCCCAATTTGGGGGTCAGGGCTCATCAGGACACTCAGGAGCATTAACCTCTCAAATTCTGAGACCCTCCTGTAGTGATTACACCCCCTCTCCATGGGATCCCCAAGGTAATGACAAACCTTGTGAGTGGGGCTGCGCTCATCAGAACCCCCAGGGCATTAACCCCTCATGCCTGGGACCCCCAAAGCCATGTCACCCTTCTTGGGAGGGGGGTGTGGGGTGTGCTTCTGGCCTTTGCAGGACCCCCAGGGCTGTGACAATCATTTTTCGGGGGACAGGGCTCAGTGGGATCCCTCATGGCTGTGGGATCTTGGAGGGGTGGGTGTCCTTAACATGAGGGTCCCCCATTCTGTCCCTGGCAAGTGGCCACCCAGTGCCAAGTGCTTTGGTCACCCTTGGAGCACCTGTCCTCCCCTCCACTTCCCCACATTCCTGATGAGTTCCAAGATGCTCCAGGAGGGCTTTTCCATGTGCCCCCTTCCCCAGCTGGGTGACAATGACCTGGTTATTGGGGTTGGACCTCACCTTTGCTTTGGTTTGTGCCCCATGAGAGAATCCAAAAATCCCCAAAATCCCAAAAGTCCCCCTGGCTCCCCATTTGCGCCTCCTGGTCCCCACACCCATGTCCTACTCCCTCCCAAGCTGCTCATGGACAATCCTATTTTAAAGCTGTTGGAAGGGGCATCTGCACACACATACACACACGGGCCAAGAGATGTGTCCTCAATTAAAGAAAAGGTTGGGGGGGGTGAGCAATAAAGGGGCTGTGGGGTACAAGGAAGGCCACTTAATCTGCCCCAAAACAGAGCAGATAAAGCAGAAAACAGCAATGCAAATCACCACTCACAAGAGCGGAAGAAAGGACTGCACAAAATGGCAAAACCAAAGACCTTTACTAAAATCAACCGCAATTTCATTCTTTGTCAAATCCGCTTTTGGCTCTTAAAATGTTTTAAGGCAGCAGTTGACAATACTTGAATAGCATAAAATGTCACTAGTGTGACATGCAGCTTTCTCAGAATTCCTGTTTTATGTATGTATGAACATGTATATAAAAAGTGCATGGAAATTCCCTGTGAGCAGAAGGAAGTGGTGCTTTCTGACATCCACACCTTCCAGCTGGATCTGCTCCTTGCCCACGGGCAGATCCTTTTCTTCAAGGAACCTTTCCTCCAGTAGATGGGCATCAAAACATCCCTCCGAGCTACAAACCTGGCACCCCTGGATTTTCACAAGAGAGAGATATGGAGGGATTCAAGATGGTCTCCAAGCTCCAGGAAAAACCAGCCCAGAAATTAAATCAGATTATTGTCCTTCAAGTGCTATTTTTCTCTTAAATGATCATTAAAAAGATAATAATAGTAAAGACACCAAATATAAAAACTTTAAGGGACTCAAATGCACTTTGAAGCAAGAAATTTAAAAATCATTCATGGCATCAAGTGCACAAAAAAGACTGAAAAGAAAAATCCTATTTATAAGCTGTTAAAAGGAGTATCTCTGAGTTTATGAATCAAATATTTTAGCACAATCTAAAAGTTGAAAGGAAAAAAGAATCAACAAAACCAACCAACCAATCTGTGCAGTCAGTACCTCAAGTTTTTATCTTCAGTATTCTGTCTGATTAAATAGGCACATTCCAGAGGAAATTTAATTGAGGTTAAATTTTAACCAAAGTGGAAAATAAATGTGGAAAATGTGTCTCGAAAGCCCTAAGTTCAAATTAATCAAACATGTAGCCTTCCCTAGGTTCATGTCAGGAATAAACCATACATTAAAAAAATTCAATAAACCTGCATCCATTTCCAGGCTGCCCATCCACCTCCAGACTTTCCTACAATTATATCTCTGGGTCAATATGTTCTTTTTTTCCCCCTGAAGTATAAGTTTGGCTCTAAAAGACATCCTAAAAGGAGGCAAGAAATCTGTTATCAGAGTGTTACCAAGGATGCTGAGCACTTCTGCACCCAGGGTGGGACTGCACATTTACTTGATGCCCATTTCCAAATTGTACTGAAGACTGGCCAGGCTGCTCACCCACCTGGAGCTTAAAAGGCTTCCAATTTGAAGGGTATACACAGTATATTAAATTTATTTTTCTAAAGATGATGAACAATTTGACAAATTAAAATTAGTGGTACAAAGCTCTAAACCAAAAACTTGCTATGATGTAGTAATGCCTTTAATTACATAAGGAAAATACTGGATGAGCCTGAGGCAAACTTCTGGAATTCTTAAGTACTGCAGACCAGAAATTTCATAACTCAGCTTTGGCCATACCTAGCATCTCCTCTGAGAAATAATCTCCATTCCCTGTAGTACTTGAAGCCCTGAGAGGCTGCTTCCCTGGGCAAATACAGTGCTCAGAAATAATTCATATTGCACATAATTCATGTTTTCAAAGAAAAACCTTGCTAAATATTGAAATACAAAGAAAAGCTAAAATAAGACACAACAACCATTAATGGGCATGGAACATTTATCCTTATTATTGCTTTCTAAGAAGTGCATCCATAAGAGCAATTTGCAGAACTTGCTTGTTTTGAAATACATCAGGTGTGCTCTGCCCGCTGACATCTCTGTATGACCTGTGTTGCTGGATAGTGGTGCTGTGCTAAATTTAACTTTCTTTTCACTGAACAAGAACTTATANGGAAGGAAGGATTCCAGGAAGGAAGGATTCCAGGAAGGAAGGAAGGAAGGAAGGAAGGAAGGAAGGAAGGAAGGGAGGGAGGGAATACCACTATATTCAATGAACTGCATAGAATATTGCTGAACTAGGTTATTTCATATACAATTAATCTACAGAGAACTTCATAAACAGTGTGTTATTTCATTAATTGTCAAGCACTTTAACTCCAATACAGTAATTGTGTTTCACCATTTCCCACAGAGATGCAAAAAATGTGAATATAGAAGTTTTAGTTTTTCCCCCCATCAGCTGCAGGGAAATCATTAAGTGATCATCCCTACAAGTTTTAGGCTACATTGACCTCTTGAGGCAACACTTCACAGAAAACTGTTCAATGGAGTTGCAAAATAAGTGTTGGGGGGTTTGTTTTTGTTTTGTTTGGGGTTTTTTGTTTGTTTGTTTGTTTTTAATTTTTTTATTTCTCTTGTAGAAAGCTATGTTCCTTAATGTCATAAAGGTCACCCTAATGTACCACTTAGGCCATACCTTGAGAGGAAAATGTCTCTGGCAGATTGGATAAAAATAATTTCAGTGGTGATTTTTTTTTTCCTCTTTGAAAAGACATTTGCTACTGCTTCTCATAGGACATACATGGAAGATGATAGAAACTTTGATTTTACTACATATGCCATAGATGCACACTGCATGAGAAGTCTCTTTTTGAAAATTATTGATTACTTTTTCAGCTGAAGAAGATACATTTCTCCCCCTCAATAGCAGAGGAATTAATATTTTATAGTTAAATCTTGCTGATTTCAGCCAGATGTCACTTTTAGTAATATGCTTCCAGACCGATATATATATATTTAAGAGAAATACTTATTAATGCTGAAATATGAACAAACAAATGATCAAAATAAACTTCCCATATAAGAAACAAACCACAAGCAAGGAACTATATTGCTCTATATTGATAACGACAACAACAAAGATTCAAATAAAACTCAACCACTTTTAGATTTAATTTCACAGAGAGGAAATATAAAATGTCAAGCATCAAGCAGCCTCTTTGACAGTACAGAAACAAATGACATCAGTTCTCATATTCACAGGGGAAAACACAAAAGCCATGTATCCTGATTTATATACCATGAAAAAACATGAGATACTGCTTTTTGGATTAGTTTGAATGGTTTTTATGCCAGCCAGGTGCTCAAAGCCCAGAAAAGGCTCTTTTTCAGGAAAAGAAGCCAACAAACCCTTCCAAGCCATAAAGTGCTTTCCTTACAGCAGCTTTCACATTTACTGAAAGGAACTATTATTGCAATTGTAAAGCCACAGGAAAATAATACTGTGATTTCATACAATTATTTTGGTTGTCATTATACTTATGACTCCAAAAATTATTTTTAATAGTACCTGCTTAAAGCATAAGGTCAATGAAACTGACCTGCTTACTCAGTTTTCTCATCCAAAATTATCCAAGTTCCCTCATGCACTGGAAAAGCTCGAGGAAAAGACTTCCCACACCTGGAGCCATTTTGTGAGAGAAACAGAGGAGAGAGCCACGCTTCCAAGCCTTGGGCACACAGTACTGGGGTGTTTCACAGGAGAGGCAAATTCCTCTCTGACACCTCCTCCCTCTTCTGTCACCCTTCTTATCACAGCATGGATGGGAACCAGGGCTCCAGTTCAGAACTCATTTCCAGGTTCCAGCACATGGGTTTTGGGTACATTCATCTGCCAGCAATGCCCCAGCACCCCAATTTTAGCTGCTGAGCAGCTTCATAAAATGGATGTTTGTTACGAAATAGAGAGTTTTCAGCTAGCACAACTTAATTATATTAAATTATGATGCATTAGGAGGATGTAGAGGAACATTTTAGATGTGCTAATGGTTGTTTTCCATTAATGTGCTCTAATCTTTGGAAAAGTCTTTCCCACAGTGATCTTCAACCCTTCAAAAGCTGGCAGTATTTGATGTTATATACAAGGTGCACTTAGAAGAAAACCTGCTGTTTGTTCTCAGTCTGAATGCATGTGTTAACATTAAGTTATTACACAATATCGTATGACCTGTTAAAATATGGTGGGGAGAAAAAAAAGATAATATCAAGCAAATTAACTTTCAATAAAATAAGTGTTGCCACAACAGTCTGGCTGTAACACAATACATTCCCTCACTTGTAATTATGAAGGACTATGTATTTAATTGTTAATTTCTTTAACATTTCCCTTGAGATGTTAAAAGACTGAGTTTCTGGTCTACAAGTTCATGAGACCCTTTGGTATCCATGGCAGCTGCTTTGCTTTGGGTCAATGTTATAGTAACAAAACACCAAAGCTGATTCTTTTCTCCAGGAGTCTTTATAGGCTATGCTAAAACTTCACTGTGCTTTTGTGCTCCCCAGCTACATATTCTGCTGCCATAAAATAATGATGATAATAATATTGTATCACTAAGTAATTTTTCATTACAGAGAAGCATGTAGCACCACAAGGAATGTGTAATCTAACCAATATAACACTGCCACCTGTTGTGACGTGGCTGTGAAATACACAACACACACACACTGAGTTTATGCAGTAATAGCTGGAGTTTATTGATGTGTGCTCTCTCAAATAGGGGTTTTGTCATGGCCAAATTATCTGTGCAGCCATAGGCCAGCCATGGCTGCCACAAATAGCAAGTAAAATCAATGAGTATGATAATGCTTCATCATTTTAAACATGCTGTTGATTGAGTAATTTTGACATGAAAACAGCATGACAGTAAATGCATATTCTCTGAAACTCACTGTGTGTTTATTTGAGCAGTGTCACAAAGAAGCCAGGAAGCAATTTTCATTGTGGGCTGCCAGTAAGAGGGATTTCTCTGCAGGATGCTGTGATCAGACCGGTGCTGAAGAGCAAGCTTTCTGTGTGGTACCCTTGTCCCAACACAGCCAGGAAGGCACAGTTATTAAAGCCACCTGCAAAGGTTTTAGGCTGCCCACAGCTCCCCTCATGGACCTGCACCCAGTGTTAGGCTCAGCTCTGCAATATCCTCCATAAATAATTACATTTGCTTCAACTTTATGTTGACACATACTTACTCTTCTGAGACACTCTTGGTCTGCTCTTTACCCTATGCATGATCAGGAAACCAAACCAGACCTGCTCATTTCGCTGCAGATCCTTGCAAACTAAGTTTTCTGGAACTGCTGAATCTCACTAGCAGCTCAGAGCTCATCAGGGAATCTAATTTAACATCCTGGCAGTGTACAACTGCTTCCCACAGCATGCATGGATACACAGCAATCCCTGGATTTTTGGGACTGAGGTGCAGAAATATGACTTTCAACCCTTTTGTAATTCTCTTTTGATCTCCCAGGATCAAACACCCTGAATTTTTGGTTTTTACCTTACCTCAGTCGTTGTAGTCCTAATTTTTTCTTTTCTTTGAACACACAGGAGGTCTTCATGCCACATGTAAAACTTAGTCTGGGCTTCTGCTGACAGTTTCCTTCTCCTTATCTGCCTTAAGTCCCTTCTCTCCTCCATACTCTCCCCTAACCCTTGTCTGGTTGTGCCTCCCTGTCTTTTCCGCTGTCCCATCATTCTCCAAGATCAAGTCCATGGCCCCAGCCTTGCACATCACGCATGATCCACACCTCTCCTCCACCCAGACCTTCCCTCCATGTCACTTCTCCTCCATCTCAGACCTGAGGTGTCCCACAGCCACAGCTGTACACCCCAACTCTGCTCCTGAAACCTGGGACAAAGTTCCCACATCTCTCTCTCTCCCTCTCTCTGTATGTCACTTGTCAAGCCAGATATAAAATCTGTCTGTCTCACAGATTAAACATCACCCGAGCAAAAGAAAAAAAAAGAATGGAAGCTGTCTCCAACTCTGGCTTGCCCTGATAGCAGGCGGTGAAATATATTGAAATCTCTGCCCTGCCTATTACAAGATCAGTAGATGGCCATGTAGTTCTGCTGCTATTTTAAGCTTTAATCTCCTCGCTTTCTGCTGGCAACAGTGAAAGTGGATGCTACCTCCTTGCACATCCGTGCTGCAGTTGCTCTCTCTGTGGAGGAAACCAGTGGCACCACTCCCTACAAAATGTCATGGTGGGATTTTCAATTGCTCTTGGCTCTGACCCCCTCAGCAAGCAAAGTGGAGGTCAGAAATGTACTTTCAAGTACTTTTGACCATCTCACCTTAAAACTACTTCAGCAAGGACTCTTATGTAGGGTGGATTTGAACTTCACTCTTCAAGTACCATTAAGGTGGAAGTGATAGATGCAGGGTCACTTGTTAGCACTACATTCTCCACAAGGCAACAAAAACATAAACAGAAGCAGCAATTTGTCTACATTTAATTCAGAGGCAAAACCTAGACTCAAGTCTTGTGGTGATGTGGCAGAAGCCCTGGGATGGTGCAGGTCATGTCAAAGCGAGCAAAAGTGCTTGCAAATTCACACCCTCCATCTCTCTAGCTTGTCTTTGCTCTTCTTTGACAAAGTTGTCCAAACGTGCCCAACAACGTCTATTGCCCTGAGCAAAACCGCAGCTACTTCCAAAGAGGACATACCCCCAGGAGGACCGGGTAAAAACGCTATAAAATATAAATGCCCACCGGCCTAAAGCCAGTGACTCATTTGGCCAGCTTTTCCAGCCAGGCACGGGCGAATCGCCTTCTCCTGGGGCCGGGCAGAATGACGGGGACACAGTGCCATCAGCTGGGCTCCTGCAGCCACCGGCCCAGAGCTCTCCCACCCGCAGGCAGGGGCTCCACACAAACGCATCTTTTCCCTGGAGAAGCTCCTTACGGCAGACAAGAGCGCACACAGAGCCTGTGCCTGCCCTAGGTGGGGAGGGCAAGCCAGCCTGAAGCACAAAACCGGGATTAGGAGGTCTTGAGCCCATTAAGAGGACATCAGCTAATCCTTGCTGTGGAGGAGCTTTAGGGATCTTAGGTCCTGCAAGGTGCACCCTGCCATCCACTTGTCACCTGGAGGTTGGCATATGTGCTGATTTGGGCTTGTATAGAGTTAATTTTCTTCAGAGAAGGACAGGGCTGTTTTAGTTCTGTGCTGCAAACAGTGTTGATAACCCAGGGATCTTTTCTTATTGCTGAAGAGGACTTGCACAGCACCAAGTCCTTCCCTGCTTCTCACACTGCCCCTACCAGTGAGGGGATGCACAAGGATTTGGGAGGAGGTCCAGCTGGGAGAATTGATCCCAGCTGACCAGAGGGATATTCCAGACCATATGGTGTCAGGGTCAGCATGCAGAGCTGGGGGGAGAAGGAGGAAAGGGGCGTGTTTGGGGTGATGGCCTTTGTCTTCCCAAACCACCTTGATGGTACCCAGCTTTCCTGGGGATGCTGAACACCTGCCTGCCCACAGTGAATGAACTCCTTGTTTTGCTTTCCTTGTGTGTGTGTGGTTTTTCTTTCTTATTAAACTGTATTTATCTCACCCCATGAGTTTTCCCCCTTTCACCCTTCTAATTCTCTCCCCAGTCCTGTTGGAGGGACAGTTAGTGAGCAGTTGCATGGGGCTCCTTGCTGGCTGGGGTTAAAGCAGTGACATCAGTGGTGGTGGCCCTGGCCCTAGCAGCAGAGGCAAAAGCTTCTGCCCACAATTTGCTTTGGGACCTCTTAAAAAGAAATGGAAGGTGCACATTACAAGCTGGAGAAACAGTATTCCTTAATCTTTAATGGCCAGAGGAGTGCAGCTGACTGTACAGCCCAGCAAAGTGCAGACAGCCTGGAAAACCTCATTAATTATGCTACCTCTCTTCCAAACCACAATGGGCCTCTCCACTGGAGTATCCCTGCACATCTCTTCCTGAAGGGGAAAGGTCTTATTTTCTCTTCTCCTCTTACTTTCTGCTTCCTAAAAAAACCAGGCAGCTGCAGACCCTTTTCCCCAGGCGCACTTGCTATTATGCCAGGTGAAAAAAAACCTCCCTTTCTCCTTTTTTCCCCTCTTTTTGTTGCTTCTGCTCCTCTGCAGTTTATCTCCTCACTGCCCGTCTTCTTTCTCCTGCTGGCAGGCTGCAGGGCTTCTCAAACCTGGTTTTGAAATGTAAAGTGACTTCTGGACTGTGTGGCTCTGGGCCAAGCCTTCACAGGCAGTGGCTAAGAAAATGTACTTATTCCCTGCTCTCTGACATGGGTCAAAGCTTATTCCAATAGGTGCTTTGGCATGAGAGGAGCAACTTCAGAAACTGACAAAGTGATGTGATCTCAAGGACTCAGGCTTCAACTTCATGGGTGGGTGATTCCTGAACAATGTACATGCGGTGTGAATAATGTACATGGGTCTTTTTGTTTCTTTCCAGCAGCTCTCATGAACTCCTCTGGCTCTGGTTACTTTGAGCCACGTATGTGGGCATATCCTGTTTACACAAATATTTCCTCTCTCCTGAAGAGTTTATCTCTCTCTCTCAGGGGTTGTTGAGGGAACTTTCCAATCTGACCAGTCAGGATCTCACTGAGAGTCACATTCCCACTAGCCAAGTCTTCAACTGCCGGGACTGAAGCCATTTCACAGCACACAGTGAGAGAGGTCAGAAAAGAAAGAAATTCACAGTAGTTAAGTGAAATTGAAGGCCAAACTCGACTGAACAGGATTCTTTTGAAACTTACCCAACAGAGTCAGTTGTAGGAAAATGACATTCACAGCAGGGCAGTGTCCCAGCCATGGCACAAGCCTTGTCAAGGCACTGCTGTATTACCAGAGCAGCACAGGGCAATGGATGGCATGAGCAGAACTGATTTCACTGAGCTTGGATATTCCCTTTTATCACTCGCACAGCTCATGTAATTTAATGCCAGGCCGATTTTCAAGGATGGAGAATGTCAATTTTCTTTCAGTCCTTGCTACCATGAGCTCTGTATCAACTTGTGGCACTGAAGGGTTGTTTTCTGCAAGCTCAGATGTACCCAAAAAATGCAGCAGAACCTATTTCCCCTGCAGCCACATGCAGTTTTTGTTATCACTTCACTGGTCTGAACAAGACTGTGACCCAGGCACAGCTATGAGTCTCTCTGTGATACCTCTGGGTTCCTGGCATCGAGTGGGAGCTGGGAAGTTTACGGAATCACAGAATCACAAAATCACAGAATCACTGGGTTGCAAGAGACCTCCAAGATTATTAAGTCCAACCCATGCCCTAACACCTCAACTAAACCATGGCACCAAGTGTCTAACTCATTAGCTTAGATATGGTTCTCTGTCACTTCTGAAAATTTTTTATGCAGATAATAACCTTTGTAAGAACATAGGGAGTACCAGAAGCATGTACAGGTGTTTTCAACAAACCCACAAAATTAATCTGCATGGGGCAGGATGTTTATGTCCTCTGAGAGAGGCTGTAGTTCAACACCAGATCAGAAATACTCTCCTCCAGCAGATACAGGGCTCCTGTGGGGCAGCCTGTCCTGCATCCATTGCATTCCCAGCTATCTGTTCTTACAGGAATCAGGTTTCTACCCAAGCAAACAGCAAAACTTCCAAATCCAAGTTGCTGTGACTGACAAAGGAGGTGCTCCATGTCACTTTTTTTTTTTTCTTAGTTTTGCTTCCTGTCGGAAATACCCAAAGTTTGAACTACAGGCTGCAGGGAGCAGGGGGGAGAGAGCTAGCACAGACACTCTGCTACAGGATGTGTCCCTAAAGGATTCAGACTCCAATTTTTCCTGTCACATTGATGATATGAACCTGGACTTGAGGAGAAAAAGATTTCATCCCACCTATTCTGATTTATGATGTACTAAGTGATGACTGAGGGTTTTACATCAATCTCACTCCCTCCTTGCAGTTCCACTGGAGACATCTTTGCCACTGACTTACAGTGCTTTAATTCATACAAATACTATTTTTAAAGATTCAACCTCTCATTTGACACCACATTTATACTGGGCATGAAGGCAGCACTAAGGGAAGAGTAATTAAAATCTCAGAGTTTAGTTGTTTTTTTTTTTTGTCTCATCCCACAAGTTTTCTTGCTTTTATGCTTCTTATTCTCTCTCCCATCCAGCTAGTGGGGCAGTGAGTGCATGGCTGTGTGATGGCTGCTTGCCAGCTGGGGTTAAAACTACAATATGTGTATAAAACTAGAAAGGCATTTTAATGGGAATTTCAGGGGAGAAAAATCAGTTGCTCAAGTTTCAGAAGACATGTTACTTTTCCTTGATTCCTAATTGGAAGACTATTAGGAAAATCCACGAAGAATCAAAGCTCTACTCTCCTAAGTATATGTATGTAACACACAGCTCTTATCACAAAGCTGTGCTTGTGTGCAGATTTTAATTTTAAATAGGTGCAGAGCCTACTGTAGAAACAATAAAGCAGATTTGATAGCCACAGCGTTCTCTGCGTGCACATAAATAAAACCTTAGTGTTTCCTTCAGTGCAATGAAGGATTCGGAGAACTGAGGGAAAGCCTGTTTTCCTCTGTGCACAATCCTCTGTTCTTGCTGTGCAGCAGAACCCTCTGAGAAAGGCAGCAGAAGCTGTTAGTGGGGAGCAGGGAACTTTACAAATCTTATTTTCTTGAGTTATGATAGAAACACTGCATTAATTGCATCCAAAGACGACGAGCCACCAGCAGAGTGACTTCTGAGGCTTTGTAGTTCATCAGGTTAATGAATTGATAAACAAGCATTGCCATGATCTCTTAGTCCACCCACAGTGCCTCCCTGCTGTGCAGCCCAGACATTTTCAGGTAATTTGATGGGAGGGAAGTCTTTATTGTTCTCAGATTATTTCATGCCTTAAACACAGAGGTTACTCTGCTGCTCCACCGATCTCCCTCTGGCTGGCTGGTTGTGCTGGTGGCTCCTGGCCTTCCCAAAATAGGGACAAAATCGAGAAAAAGAAGAAAAGAATGATATATCAAGAAAAGCCTGCACGAATGAAGAGCCTGCTGAGGCAATTTGTCTGTGACTCACTCCTTGCTTTGTCCACTTCCAGACGCCCACAAACAGGAAGACTCCAGGTCGATGGTTGTGGGGTTGGTTTAACCACCCCCAAAAAAGGCCTTTCCAAAGTCATGGTGACCTGGAGCTGCACAAGGAGAGTGATTAGTTCCTGCCACAGCCACTCTGAGTTGCATATAAGCAGCTCTAATGTCTGTAGCAGCTGCAACAGGGTCCAGCCCTTCTTGTAAACAAGCACAAAGGAAATCAAGGCCTTCTTCCTCCCTTGTTATTTGGTTCCTCAGACAGTTTTTGTGTCATTTTTAACTACTTCCAAGCCTTCTTCCATACAGAAATGCAACAACCTTCTGCCTCCTCCTCTCACACTACACAGACTTATGTGGCACTGCAAATAAACGTAAGTGCTGCTGTCTGGCTGTTGTTCGAAGAAAACACAAACACAGCCTTATCTTATGTCTGAAGCAGCAAGAACAGAATGTTAATATTCAATTTCTTGTGAATTTCAAGGTAGTAAGTGCTTTTAGGAGGTGGCTAGCTCTTGGTTTATGCTTCAGGTGTTAAGAGTAAGGAAGCACTATGTTTGGTGGCAAAAGAAAACTGCTCTGGGAAAAAAGCCTTCCTTAAAATCCTAACCTTTGTTTCAAAGAAAAAATTTATAAAGAGATGCATCTAATTCACCACCCTGCATGGAAACAGATTAAATGCAACTTCTACTTGTATTATTCTGCAGTTGCCCAAGTTGGTCTATTATTGTTTTAGAGGCTTGAAGTATTTCTTCCTCCTACAACTTCTTGCCATTGTTTCCTTTGGGTCTTCTGTCTTTGACATTTCTTTTTGGCCTAAAATACACTAAGAGTGTTAACTTTGAAGATATTCTTTATCCCCTCCAGCACCACCATCTGGGTCATGGCCTTACCACCCTCAGAGGGAAGAATTTTCTTCCCAGTGCCTAATCTAACCGTGCTCTGTGCCAGTGTGAAGCCATTTGCCCTTGCCCTGTCACTCTAAATCTTTGTAAATTGTCTCTCTTCATATTTCTTGTTGTCTGCTTCCCGTGTGGGGATTAGGTCTCCCCAGAGCCTCCTCCTCTCCAGGCTGAACAATCCCAATTCTTCAGCCTTTCCTTGTATGAGATGTGCCCCACCCCTCTGATCACCTCCTCTACACTCATGTTCCTGAGTACTGAAGGAACCCACAAAACTGTGGAAATATTTCTCAACACTTCCCCTGCATTTGTATTTTAGAAAGGAATTTGTGGTTGAATCTTCCCACTTAATCCAATCTGGAATTAAGAAGTGGGCCCACAACTGTAGAAATCAATTTAACCAATACAGTGCAGAGGGTTTCAGTGTTACTGGTACCCCTGGGTGTCTGACCACAGGCACTATTTCTGACCCAGCTGCCTCCCAGGCCAGGAGATGAAAAATCCCTTTGGATTTTAGTATTTTGTTTCTAAACTGTTTAGGGAAAAACCTTGATTCATGGGCTCATGGCCATGGTCAGTGTCCTTGCCTCTGGACAGCCTGAGGCGTGGCTTGACCAGATATGATGCCCTCTCCTTATCTACTGACTGGTTGCAAATTGAAACTACCACAGCCAGCCCAGGTTTTAGGTACTTATTGGAAAATATAAGATATCAGGTACTTGGAAGATAATAGGAATATTCAAACTGCAGCAAGGCCCAGCCTGGTGCCAGTGAATGCAGTCCCACGGGGTCTCTGGATGGAGCTGGGAAGACTGGAGCAATGTTGCTGCTCTTCTTCTTGCCCTGCATTTGTGTAGTGCTGCTGACAGAGAAGGCACAGCTGTGGTGGGAGGGGACTCACAGTGGCAGAGATAACTTTAGAGAGGCATCCTTTGCCACCTTCACTGGCAGGGGGCAAAATCTTCCCATGGTGATGGATTTCCACACTGGAAGTGGGCTCCTATTGCTGCGTCCATGCCAAAAGTGCTGCATTTTAATTCCAGCACAGCATTAAGAGCTGCCTGGAAACCACCACATTGCACTTCAGCATATTGGCTGCATGTCCGCCAAATGACATCATCATGAAGCTACTATTCCTTTCCAACACCACAGCTTTGGGAAAAAAAAAAAACAAACAAAAAACAAAACCCAAACCTCCTAAGATTGGATTAGCAAGCTGTGATGTAAAGCAGAGCTACCTCACAGGACATCTGACCTCACACAAACGTCATGGAACAATGTCCAGAGAAGGGAACGGAGCTGGGGAAGGGTCTGGAGCCCCAGGAGGGGCTGAGGGAGCTGGAAAGGGGCTCAGGCTGGAGAAAAGGAGGCTCAGGGGGGCCCTTGTGGCTCTGCACAACTCCCTGACAGGAGGGGACAGCCGGGGGGGTCAGGCTCTGCTCCCAAGTCCAACTGGACCATCCAATGCAGGGGCATCTGCAGCAGGTGACACAGGCATATGGGGTTTAGATGTCTTCAGAGAAGCAGCCTCCACAAAAGTTTGAAAAAAGATGACATTATAAATATGTAATATGTCAGAGAATCTCCTAGGCAACTTCCAAAGCTCTTGGTCACTTAGAGCTCGAGTGTTTCAAGTGCTGAGCACAGGTAAATTGCATTGCATGGTAATTTCTCACACAGCTATCACTGTTTCCTGTGTTTAATGGTTCTCCAGGAGCACAATTTTGACAGCCTTTTCCATGCCACTGTTATTATCTTTAGGTCTCTTATTTCACCTCTAAATAATTCCCTGCACTTAAACATCATTATTCCTTCGGTTGCACAATTATGTCATCCCCTTAAAATCCATGCTGTACTTGGGCATGAAGAATACACTGTTGGATGCATCCACTCTTTTAAAATTTCCTTTTAAACCGAAAATAACAAGTAATGAAAAGAATAAATGCCCACAAAATCTCGGTACTGTCCTGTTACGCAGCACTCACCAAGATGCCAGGTCAAAAGCAGCTTCTCCATCAAACACTTGCCAGAGAAAGTTCAAAGGAATGTTGGTGGGAGAGCTGATCAGTGCCCTGTCACTTTCAGGGGAAAAGCTGAGGTGAAAGTCCTGGAGTTAAGTTTATGTCACTGGGTAGGAAAGGAGCCAGAGACAATTAATGGATGTTTACTTTTGAAAGGAATTTTATCAAGGTTGGTATGGAGATAAGAAGAAAAGCAAGTAAAAACCTGCAGCTGGGAAAAATATTTTTAAAAAACTTTTGTGAAAAACAGAGGTAGAGATAGCTCTGCACCAATGAACGTTATGCTGATTTATTGCAACCAATGAATAAAATGTAAACTTTGTAGAGGGTATAAAAGACAGCCGGCTGTTGTAATAAACCGATATTAGCCTTCTGAGTTGTACTGCGTCCGCTGCAATAGCGACAACTGGGCCTCACTAAGACGAGTTTGGAGGTTTTGATATGGATTGGAGATATTCACATCGATGGATGATCTGCTGTCTCGAGGCGAAGGGAGCAGCGCGATCCACGCCACCCGGGGCCGGGGAAGGGGCCGGGGCCGNGATGTGACTGTCTCCTTCTGGAGACGTTCCGGTGTCATCTGCTCCGTGTGAGCCTGCTCTGCCGGGGGGGTTGGACTGATCCCTTCCAGCCCTGGCTATTCCGCGGTTCTGGAATGAAATGCTCCAGCGGTTGTATAGCTCTTTCACTCTGTGTATTCCTGTCATAAGTAATTATGGTGCGTGCATAAGCCCTTCTGTTTGCCATTGATGTAATCCAGTGTTGAAGGGAGCTAATGCATAAAAGGGTTTTGTTGGGGATTTTTTTCGCTGCTTTTTTGTTTTGGTTTGGTTTTCCGTTTTTCTTTTTTCTTT
>VXBI01004285.1:178756-250799 GCA_013397375.1 Toxostoma redivivum
TTTTTTGTTTTGTTTTGTTTTTTTTGTGGTTTGTTTGTTTGTTTTGTTTTTTTACCCCTATGGTCGCCGCCCTGTAATTTCCTGCTTCCCTCGCTTGCCATCAAACCCCTCGGGGAACTCACTGAACGGCAGAGATGTACCCACCCAAGCGTTGGGGCATTCCTGAACAGATAACCCCCAACAAAAAGTTGTGACCCATCCTCTTGGTTTCCTGTCCATCATTGCAGAAGAGCTCCTCTTTCTGTGTTCTGTGGACACTGTGCTTTCCTGAGCTTGGGAAGGGATTTTTGTGTGTGTGGCCTGAGTAATTTGGTGCTGATAATGGCTTGAAATTTACAGGTCAGTGTAATTTTCTCTTGCTAAAGCCGAGCCCCAGCACTGTAGGAGTTACTGCGAAATTATTGAGGAAATTAACTCTATCCCTGCCACAACAGAACTTGCTGTGAGTTCACGGCTGGCAGCCCAAGGCTTCAGCAAACCCAGATCCTCATCCTAAGCAAACAACATCCTAAATCACAAAACACTGTAATTCTGTGTAACTTATTTTACATAAAACTTATTTATGCTAATATCTCTGAAAGTGTGCATTGGAATGTGAGATGTGAAATGCCATAAAAAGTGTGCTTCTGGAAGAAACTCTGTCAGTTTGAGTCAGTCTGCCTTTGCCTGCTCTATGTGAGATTTTTTCCCTCTGGAGGAGGAGTAGATGAGGGCTGGCCCTATTATGGGTACTCTAGGTGGATGTTTCTGAGTGGGATCATTGATTGTATTTGTATTCCAGAAGTTCTGAGTACAGCAGTAAAACTGCAGTGGATCTTGTATTCTACAGTACTTTCTCTACCAAGGGTTAATTTGGGAACGTCACCTGTACTGTACGAAGTTCTTCAAGCTCTGGCAACTTCACTGTGTTGACAAGTGCAGGAGTTTAAATTAATGGAAGCTAAGTGAGCATGTCCTCCTTGAAATTTGATCTGGATATGAAGGTTATAATGTCTCGTGATTTTTGTCCTAGGCCTAGGACTGCTTCAGAAACTGTTCTGCATGCAGTCAGCTCATGAGTCTTCAGTATGATCTTGAGCCACTTTGTAACTTGCTTCTTATGCAGAAGTGCCATGATTGTTTAATTTATCAAAATTTAGTTTTTATGAGGTGCCTGTCTGCTTCAAGAGGTGCCATATCATGTTAGTTACTCACTATTCAAAGGTGGGTATTCTGTTTTTGTCCACCTGGCAAGACTACAAACTACATGTTATAGGGCTTCCCTTTCTTTTTCCTGTCCTTTTTTACTCTTCATCCTTTGCTCATCCATGCTCTAGCTTTACCAGTGGCATGTTTGGTGTTGTTTTTTTCTTCTTTTTCCCCAGCAAAGTGTATTAGATTCAGAGAGTAAGATTAAGACACAGAAGGAAAGAGCAGCATGACACTCACTGATGGAAGCAAAAATTGCCTCTGTAATAAGCATTTCATAATGCTTTGAAAATCCATTTGAAACTGACCTCACATAGAGGTCAGAGAGAAAGCTCAAAGAATTCCTTGTAATAGAATTCCGTGAAATATTGCATTCATCAGTGGGCAATAGAAATAATTTTCTTTAGTGCAGAAATACCAAGAAACTTTACTGGGCTTAGTGCTATTGAAATTCTTCTATAAGCAAATGTAGAATGTAGGCCTCATCTGCTGCTTACATTGATAATTTTTCTAGAACCTTTTGTTCTGTGAAATTACACTGAATTTTCAGAAATACTACTTAAAGGAAGAAATTGCAACATGGCAGCATGTTTTTAAATTTGGTATGTATGGTATGTCTGGAAGAAAATCTATTCCATATTAGTGATGAGAAAATTATGTTGGAAAGTAGAATAAGATAGCGGTTCCTAAAAGCTGCCTTTTTTGTTCTGGTGGCTTGTGCATTGGTGTTTTAGAAAAACACTGTTTTAAAGAGCATTCAAACTCATTAAAAGTTCGCTAAACCTGGTTGAACCAACCCACATTTAGTCAGTTAAATGTAACTTCAGGTGAAAATCTTGTTTTATAGCTGGCTTGCAGTTGCTGTTGGGTTCTTGGCTGTATAAAGGCCTTTTAAATGTTCCTCACATGTAGATACTCTCCTTTAACCAGGATGTAGCTATAAAACCAAGCAGCAGTGTTCAGCACTACACACAAGAACACTTTTCCCCCATGTGTTGCAGCTGAGTAAGCCCTAATATCTGTGCTGAAAGAGGATTGTGAGTTTTCCGTGTTCATCCAAATTGACAGTTGTGCTCATAGGATCTAAAGATTATCTCCAGGCTATCTGGTCTGTGAAAACAATTGCCTCTGGTCAGTGGTGAATACAGAAGTAGCTGGCTGGACAATGGCTATTCATCTGGCATTCTGATGTGTACAGAATTGCCTTCAAACATGCTCAGTTTTCACCAGACAAGGAGGAGGTTCAGTAATGAAGTGGTCAAGATTTTCTGTTCCTCTGCTTCTGAGAGAAGCCAAGGTGTTGTTTCTGTTCCCTCAGAGTTCAGACCTGAGTCACTGCTATCTGCTGTGTTACCTCTGTATGTAACACCATCAACACCTGTAAAAAGTGGTAAAACCACTAAAATTTGTTTTTTCTACTCATGGTTTAACTTCCTGAGTATGACACTATTAAACAGGCAGGGAGCTGGAGTACCCCTAAATACCCTGCAGATATGTTGGAAACTGCCCGGGAAGGGGTCAGAAGAAAGAGGGAGGAGCATAGCTTAGGACTAGTGGAGAGGTTCTTTAGATCTGGTGTAGTGTTGAGGTTCAGTGTGGGTGTTGTGAAAGGATAAAACATTTTTCTTGCTTTTTAGCAAACAAATGTGATCTAGGTAGTACACGGTTATTAAGAAATTGCTTCTGGGAGAGACTTCTGCAACATCCCTTTGGTGGTCTGGCTGTTTCCAAGTTGTATTTTTTTATCTCTTTTTGCCTCGATTTCCTAAATTTTATCAAGTAACAACATTAGCATGAGCAATTGAAACTCTAGGTCTTCACTTAAAATTCTTGAATAATAAAACTTGACTTAAAATTAAGTACCAGGCATTAATAGGTTTTTGTCAAATTCTTAGAATGTGACTAGCTGCTGAACAAAATTAGACTTAGTGGTCTTACTTAATTTAAAATCAGTTTGATGTATTTTAGTACTTTTGTTGGCTTGGTATGTGTTTTGTAAGCTGAATCTACTGCTTTTTAAACAGCTGGGATGCACATCACTGAAATAACCTTGGTTCTCTTTATCAGTTGTCAGTAAGCTTTCCTCTTTGAGGTCATTTCTAATTGGAATATAGAAATTACTCACCCAAAATATTCTCCCACTTGTGGAATAAGTCTACAAATCACTTTTACAGATTTATTCTGCATATAGAATAAACTGTCACTGTGGTTATTTCACACTAGCTTCCTTTGATATGAGGAAATCTCAGCTTTTCTTCTGGGTTTCCTTTTACCAGCTTTTAAAATTTTCTTTATTAGTTCTCTGTTTGGCTGCACAAGCACCAGCTTTGTCATCTGGAGAAGCTGTGGTGCCACTGGGTATTTTGATGCAGGCGACTCATGTAGAAAGATGTGTGAAACAGTGGGGTATCTTAAAGCAGGTTCTTGATTTCTCTCAAACTAACACCTGGAGATCTTTAATTTGGTGGAATGCTTCCTAGAAGTTTAATATTCTTTCTCTGTCCTGAGAAAATGCTTTTCCTGATCCCATCAGAACCGAATTTGCTGCAGCTGGAATGTCTGTGATGAATTTTCATGGATGTTGAAATGGTGATGATTTGAAAACAAATTTCAAGATGATTTTTTACATCTTCTCTCACTTTTTTTTTTAACTCTAGGAGACTCTGCAAAGGATTGTCAGTACTCTAGTGAACAAAAATGATGAAATTCACAACTTCATTGACATGCTGAACCATACAATATCAAATGTTCAGGTATTTATTTTAAGGATCATGGCTTGAATTTGAGAGGGGGACACTTTTGTTAGTCTCAAACAAAAATTAGTAGTGTCTAAAGCATGGGCTGTAAGAATCCAGTTCAAAATACATCATGGTGGAACTAGATAGAAAAACATTTTATTTTTTAAGTCTGCCTCTAGATGACCGGTGTAGTGGTCTTGCATTTTGTGTGAAGAGGTTTTGTAGAACCTTGTTTGTGTGGGAAAGATAACCTTTTTCTGATGCAAGATCTGAGACTCCAGTTAGTGGGAAATAGTCTGTATTTTCAGACTTCTTCTCTGTTTGGTGGACTGAAAAGTGATACTTGAGAGAAAATTCTTTAGTCTTTCTCTTTTCAGCAGTTTCAGATTGTTGGGCTCAAGCTTAGAGTTAGATGATATTGTTAGAGCATCTGCATGAGGATGAGGTTTAGGTTCCTTCAGCCTGTCAATCAGTTAAAAGTTGTTTCATCCCAAAGCTGAGCCAGATTGGCTGCAGAAATAGAGATTATCCAGCAGATCTTTAAACTGCCTTATTGAGTGCAGTTTTTAGCATCAAATGAAATATTTTTATTTGGAACTGGGTAACTTCCTCCTCCCAAACATCTAGCAATCCATATACAGTTGTGTGAGGAAAATTAAGACTTTTGGCATGGAACGAAGTTGCCAAGTGTGCTGGTTTTGTGCAAGTTTGAGTATCATGGAGTTTTCACAGATTGCATCATTCAATGTCTTGATGTAGAGTCTGCATAGGAGACTGTATTATCATTCCTAACATTTTTTTCCTTTCTTGATAAGCTGAGAAGCAGTCACAAGGTACCCAGAGGTCATGGCAAAACATGTGTGGGGAATTATGTGACTTTGAACTTCTTTGCATTGTTTCCAGTGTAAACAGGATTTTCAATTCTGCTCTCAGGAAAACTCTTCTATTGCCATCAGCGAGCTAGATGAGGAGTTTGATGGTCTGTATTCTGTGTTGGATGAGATGAAGGGGAGCATGGCCAGCACTATTCAGCAAGAAGAGGCTCGTAAAATTCAAGCTCTGCAGGTAAATAAATAGCTCCTGAAAAATTTTGCAGCTGCACAGAAGCATTTTTAGACTTCCTCTGTTCCTGTTATGCTATTCACATTTGTTACACAGTGGTATTGATTTTCAGGATTGTCTTGTCACAGTTCCAGAGCTGGTAAAGTCACTGCCTTTTTCAAGGCTATTGCTACACTGTCATTCAGTGATGAAGTGCAGTCCTGTAAATAGAAATTGTAGTGTACATGAATATAAGTGTTTATTTCTCTGCTTTCTGAAATCCTGAATCTGGGGGGGAAGCAGGGTGTTGAAATTAAATCTGGCTTTTAAGTCAGACTTCAGCTTTTCACCCCTTGGAGTTGTGGGATGTGCCGAGTATCACTGTGTACTTATAAGGCACAATGAAGTTAGGGCACTGTCAGAGGCCTTGGTTATATAAGGGAATAAGTTGTCACAAATGCATAACAAATCCATGTAGTTCCTAGGACTGGTGCCTCACGAACTGCTGTTTTAATGGGAGTACATCACATTATTCTTTCTGGTTTTGCTCCAGGATCAGGTGAGCCAGTGCAGCCGTGCCCTGGAAGGCTCAGAAGAGCTGCTGGAACTTGCTGTGCAGTCACTGGACATAAAGAACCCTGTGGAGCTCTTAGAGGTAGAAAACATTGACTGGATGTGTGTGAGGCAGGTGTTGACATCTGTCTCGATTTGAAATACTCTTTGCATTACTCTCACGGACATTGCAACCTTACTAGGTGTACTTAGAGTGAGGATGGACAGGCATATTAAAAATGCAGTTATTGCCCAGCTGAAAAGCCAAGTTAAACATTGTAGTCCTGAATTTTTATGCAATATCTGATGAAACAGATTGGCTTTTTTCTTAATTAGGGTGATGGGGAGGGAGTACAATGCCTTCTGCTGGACAGCTGTCACTGTTAATCAGAACTTGCACGGATAACCCCAGAAAGGGAGGGTGAAGTAACATGTATCTAACTGGAAGAATATACTTGTAAATTAAGGAAACAGTTCCACATATCCACTGAATCAGTGCACTAATGCTTGCTACTGGAATCCGGTGGTAGCAGTGGTATCAGCCGCACCAAATCCAAGGTCCAATTACTTTTTTTCTCTCCACATTTTAACAGGAGAAGGACACAAATTATTTTAAAAGGGCAAGGAGGAAGGCTCTCTTCCTGTGTTGGTTTTACCTTTTAGCTGCATGTTTGTGTGCTGTCATGTTTTCTGGGTGTCAGTTTTGATTTATTTGCCTCAAAGAGCAGCAATTCCTAAGCAATATTTTTCTTCAGCTGGAGTTGTGCTTTCTGCCTTGTAGCAAAAAATTAAACTGGCTCTTAAACTCTGTGCAAAATGCAGCTTTGACTTTCTTGGAAGTTGTTCTATTTCAGATCTCTCTAATGTTTTTTTTCCAATCAAATGTACCAAGGAAAGCTGTCTGAGCATTTGCTGGGGGAAAACGTCTTCAGATTTGGAGTCTGAAGATTAAGATGCTGAAATCCAATTCAGTGATCTCTAATATGTAGGATTTGATACTGGTATTACACTTGTGCATTTGAGAATGACGTTTTAAGGTAATATTGCCTTGGCTGTTAGGTAGGAATGGCAAGTGGTCCTGAAGGCGCAGCTCCATCCCTGACTCTTGTATATTGACAAATTTCCTTTGGATATGCCAGTAAATCGGTTCAGGAGCAACTAGCGTAAGGTTATTTCAATTTTTTTCCCTGTGTAATTTTTTTTGTGGGTTTATTCTTGGAGTTGTTTTACCTGGAAGTCAAAAGAACACAAGTGACAAATTGCAGGAGGGTTCAGTGTTTAGGTAGGATGTGATCAGACACTGCTAGGCAGCTCCTCTGGGGTGGGCTGATCCTTCTCTGTTAGTAGCCTGGAAACAAACTAAAGTCAGCGAAGTTAAGCTGGGACTGTCCTGCAGAAGATGTTGAGTCCTGGCTACCTCATATTTCACAAGGCGTGGAGATTAAACTCAAGGGTTTTGTTGGGAAGTGTCTCTGTTTTATGTCATGTAGGAAAATCAGTCAGTAGTTCCTACAATAACTTTGCTTTGAGGTAAACCAAAGCTACCTCTTAAGCTAAATTATTTCTAAACACTTGGCTTGGGTTTTTTCTGCTTCCCACTTTAAGAATATGTAATCAGTTTTATAGCAGGGACAGCCTGATTTGCTACTTATTTTTTTCAGTGTGATTTGTATTTAGTGAAAAATTGGGGAGTTCTCCACTTTTGACTTCAAACTGGGAAGCTGTCTGATGATTATTTTCCCTTTGAAAGGGAAAATAATTCAGCTGAAGGAGCAACTGGATCAAGGTGCAGTGTTGAAGCAAGGCTTCAACAGACAAAACCAAGCCCTCACTATTCAACAATGATCTTTTGGCTTAGATTTGCAGCTCCTTTTGGTGAAGGAGAGAGACTTTTGTCTTTCCACATGCCAGTTGATGTTTATCTTTTAAATGTCATCCCTTCTACATCTGGTCCAGCATTATTATTTGAGAAGAACTACTTGCTGTCATTTTGGAATGCTGACATACAGAGTCTTCTATTATACTTTGCCAACAACACTTCCTAACGTTCAGAGGAAAAGTTAGAATAAGTACAATTTTTTTCTTATTTATTAGGGCATTCATCCTGTGATGTGTGGCGTTCAGCAAGTCAGGCATGGTTATATGCCACTAATAAGCACTTCTTAGTTTCACAGAATATACCCTAGCAGTTAAATGTTGTTAGCTTGGTATTGTAGCTCTTTTAAAAAGCCATGGAGAGTAACTGATTAAAATAAATCTGAAAATACAAAGTCACACTCAGAAAGTTGAGTAATTTGGAGTTAGTTTGGTGTGGTTCTGGAAATCAGGCTTTTTTTTTTTTCCCAGATGTTAAAGTGTTGCTGTGCTAACCCATGCTATTAACATGCTTCACGGGACAGTTTATTTTGAGGAAAATGTTAAACTCATTTTGAACTTCAAATCTGAGCAATGCTGCAGAGGTTGTTCTTGGCCTTCCTGCATGTTACTGCCATTGATACTTGCATGGAAATACTAACTACTTTCTCTCTCTTCTCCCTGACATGCATCAAGGCTGCCAGACAGATCAAAGATAGGTACAGTACAAAATCTATCACTTTTGTGTCTTTGAATTAATCTTATCCTTGAAAATGCATTTACTGTGAAAGGGCCATAGTCAGCTTTAATCAAATTAATTGACTCTCTTCTAAATGTTAGTTATCACAACTTCTGAGCGGGAACTAAAAACTTCTGTGCTGCTCATATAGTGTTTTTACTGTCTTTTCATAACTTTAAATAAAACGATGTTTTTGATGCAGGGAAGTAGAGCTCTGCATCAGCTGCTGCTGTAATTATTATGTCTTTGAATATATATGTATATAATTATTACTGTTAATAAGCTTATTTTTAATACTTTATGGCTTAAATTTAATGATTTTTCAAGCTGACTCTGCCCCTTTGAGTTGAGAGAATCTTGTTGGTTTTTGTTTTTCAAGTACTTAAAGACTTTTGCTACCTAATTTTCCTGCAGAATATAAAAAAGTCTTGTAGCTGTTTAAATACTTCTGGTGACACTAGCAATCACGAAGTTACTATGTCTGGTAGCTTTTTATTGAACAATTGTTTAAAAAAGCGAAACTTTGCTGTTTCAAAATCAATACTAAAGCAATTTTTCTTTACTTGAAGAATGTTAACTCTGTTTCAAGAGACCTTCTGGTTTAGAAAACCTATGTTGTACATAATATTTTGAGAAGCAACTCAAGAATGTTGCTGCCTTTGTGGACCAAATAGGTTGGCTTTCAATTTACAGGTCTTACAGTGAATGCTCTGATTTACTAAACTCTCTGAACTTCTGTGTAAAATGAATAATTGTTAAGAGTTTAAATTAATATTTGCTTTTCCAAAAGTAAAGATTTAGTATCCTTAACAGGTCGGAGGGAGAGTGGATAGTGTCAGTGATGGGACTCTAATACTTTTTGTCAGTAATAAGCATCCTCTTCTGGTTACTCGAAATTATTACCACATCCTTTGTGGTTCTCTGTTCAAGACTGGTTTCTGAGCAGAAGTTAAAAAGCTATCTGAAGCCCACTGTTCCCTTGTGTTCTCTTGCTGCTAATCAGAGGATTATTCTTCCTTAAGGAGAGATTTTCTCTACCCATCTGGCTGAGCATTGATGTGCTAGGCAGTCCACACTTAATTTCAGAAAGTGAGCTCTGTCTTGGGAAGTCAGTTGAATTGTCTTTCATGATGTTCAGCTCAGTCTCATAGTAGCAATAATCCCAAAATTGCAAAGCTCATGACTCCTGACCTGCATATATCTTTAATATTAAACTTCACGTTTCCTCCTCCTTCCCCACTACCAGATTTTTTAGTTTTTCAGTGTTCTTTGATGTATCTGTGGTTAGCATACAATCTCTTATATATTGCTGGAGTGCAGGGAGGGATATGCATCAGGTGTTCTAAAAGTGCCACCCATCAGTGGGTGTAAAATGGATTCAGATCTTGGTAGCTGAGTTTTGTGGCATATATATTACTTTGTAGTTGAGAATCTTTTTTAAAGGAGGAGTTGGAATCTCTCTGTCTGAATTGATGTTACTCAGAATCTGCTGCATGGCCTGGTTAGAGGGAGTTAGAGAATTATGTGAGAGCCTTGGTATTTTTTTGGTGGTGTAGTTGAGTACAAAAATGTCTTGGGAGTGTTCATAGTAGTACTCAGCTAAGATTTCAGGACTGGAAATGGGAGCTGTGCTTCACAGAATCCCAGGATGGATCCGGTTGGAAGGGAGCTCAGTGGGTCACCTGGTCCCACCTTCCTGCTGCAGCAGGGTCATCCCACAGCACACGGCACAGGATTGTGTTCAGGTTCTGGAATGTCTCCAGCGAGAGAAACTCCCCAGCCTCTCTGGGCAATCTGTTAAGTGCTTGGTCACTGCACAGGGAAGTTCTACCTCAGGTTCAGGTGGAACTTCCTGGGCTCAGTCCCTGCCTGTGGCTCTCTGCCATTGCTGGGCCCTGCTCTGACCCTCCCTACACACAGGGACACACAGGGATGAGGATCCCTCTCAGCTGGGGCTCCTCTCCAGGCTGGACAGCCACAGCTCCCTCAGCCATTCTTCGTGAGGGAGATGCTCCAGGCCCTTCCTCACCTCCACAGCCTTTGCTGGACCAGCTTCAGGAGCTGTGTGTCCCTCCTGCCCTGAGGAGCCCAGAGCTGGACACTACAGAGGGGCAGGATCCCTCCCTGACCTCCCAGCAATGCCCATCCAAGTGCACTCCAGGATCCCATTGGCCTTCTTGTCCCCAGGACACTCTGCTGGCTCAGGGACAGCTGTTTGTCCCCCAGGACCTCCAGGTCCTTCTCTGCAGAGCTGTTTGCCAGCAGATCACCCTGGCCTGTACTGGTGCTTAGGGTTATTCCTGCCCACGTGCAGGACTCTGTGTTCTTTAGTGTTTGTATTTTACAGAACTGGCCTGGTGCTTGCATCTTCTAATCCGCAGCTTGAAAAAACTCTTCATCCTTTGATAAGGATAGATATAAAATCAGCATAGTCAGCTTGTTAATTGCTGTTTAGAAATGCCTAAACCTGATCCTGAGTCTGCACTACTTCAGATTTTTCATACTTGCTGAATTTATGTCAAATGATGGAAATTTTGTTTTGTTTCTTATCCAGGTTTTTTGTCACTAGTAACAAGTCTTAAACTCATCTTTAGTAACTTCATTAGTATATATTTGCTTAGTAATATGGAACAGCTTGTAGCTCACACCATTACTCTGAGACAGTCACACTAGCAAAACTTTCTATTTTGAGTGTGCTAAATGGTAAACAATTATGTGTTAGAAAAATGTTCTAATCTTTGATCAGTAGTTTGACGTCAGTGATACAGATTGTCTGATTGCTGTTTTGGAAAATGGAAAATAGGACTTGACAATGTGAAATACATTTGCTAATGCTGCTTTCTTGGCTTTAGGGTCACAGTGGCTTCAGCATTCCGCCTCTCTCTGAAACCACAAGTCAGTGACAGTATGACTCATATGATGGTGGACTTTGCCCTGGAAAAGCGCATGCTCCAAGCTGTGAAGTTTTTGCCAGGTAAAAACGGTATCCAACGTGTTTAATCTGTTGCTACCTGAACAGCTTGCTATATTTAAACAGACGGAACTAAAGAAAATTGCACCTCTTGCACCCTATTAAGCAAATTCTTCAGAATGCCTAAACTCATTCTTACTCTTTGTATGTTAAACTGAATACCTTGGGGATGAGAGTTTTCTAGTTTTATCATGTTAATTTCAACCCAAGACATCATTTTGGAAAACAGTATTGATCTCAGAAGTGAGAGTGGGTCTTCTGGAGCAGGTTTTTTCATGAGTTGTCAGTTCCTCTGTACTCTGTAAATTTATCTGAGGTTTCTTAGGATTGTCCATGCCAGCTTGATCCTGAGTGACACCCCATAGTCCTGCTCATGTGCAGGATTGTTACATGTGGAACTGTAAACTTACACATTGCTTACAAGAATGGCGAAATGGCCTGAAATACAGGGAGGGACAGTCCACTAGTACAGTGATACTACCATATTACAAAATATGTATTAATCCATCTATTCCTGTTTGACAGTAAACTTGGGTGCATTAGACCAGTGTGTATCTTTCATGCCTTCTTAAAGCTATTGCTTTCCTATTTAAAACACTTTGCGCTTGGCTGTTACTGAGGATATATTGACAAGAACGCTGCTGGCAGGGATGTAAAGTTGTTTCATCTCTAGGTCACGAATCCAAATCTGTTTAGGACTTGGCAGCATCAGTTTTCATTTCTGCCCTGTGTGTTGCAGATACAGTATGTGGTAGCAGGTGTAGTAAATGACCGCTGTTATTCCTAGTGGTCAGCTGGGCAGTGTCCAGGCAGAAATTCACCTTCTAGTCTTGGACTCTGGATGTCAATCACTGCCCTGCATTTCACAATGCACCTGTTTAATGGGAGTGTAAAGATCCAACAGGAAGTGTGAACAAAGTTTTGTGTCCAGATAAAGGTATTATTTAGTATGACCCTTCTTATACATCTTTCCTTGTCAAATATATAGGAATTCAAATTGGGCCTCTGATTTGTAAACAGGAAACTGTCTGGGTATGAATCTTACTTTTTATATTGTAGTGCCATGCTTTCAAATTACTCAGGCACCAAAAGCTCAAACTGAAAACAATAAAACTTCTCTTTAATTTCCTGCAGCAAAAGTTTTCCTTGCATGTCCTTTAGACTCTTCAAATAGTATGTAAATGTCTTCTTTTTCAAAACTTTTTCCGCAGATTTAAGCGCTGTTTGATCTCATGGAAGTAGAATTCTGTTGCCTATAAACAAAACTTCAGTGTTTAGTGGACCTTAGGAACTGTTTCCCTCTCCTTTCAAGACAAAGGGGTGAAAAGAAAACTGGATAACTGAAGAGAAGCTAGTGGAAAATATTAGTGTGTGTAGTGATGGAAATAAATATAAGTGATTCTGTGTGAGGGATGCAGCTGAACTTACTTCCACAGACATAGGAACAGAAGTTTGCCTCTTTATGTTCTTCCTGTGTGGTGTTTATTCCAAATGTAGGTTCATAATTGTAAGTCCACTCTACTCTAGTCTTCTCTTCTTCAGACTGACCTGTGTGCTTGTCTTTCTGCAGTCCCTAAAGCTCCAGAGATAGATGTAGCATCATGTCTGGTTGCTGACAACTGTGTAACAATATCGTGGAGAATGCCTGAGGAGGACAGTAGAATTGATCATTTTGTGCTGGAGTATAGGAAAACCAACTTTGGTGGGCTCCCTCGAATAAAAGGGGAACAGCACTGGGAGGTGGTCGACTACATTAAAGCTACTCAATACACATTATCAGGTAAAGGTTTTTTTTATACTTCAAACCCAAGAATATTGGTATTACTCTTTATGCTAAGAAGTTTTGCAAAATGTCCATTTTTCAGCATATAATGAAGCTGCCATTGTACCACATCAGTCTTGGGTACTTTGTACAATAACAGTTCTGTCTTTTATTTTGACTTTAAGATTTTATCAAAAATTGTGTGTTAAAGTTCATACCAGTATTCAAGCATTTTTTTGCAGATTGAGATAAATGAAAGACAGCTACATGGGGATAGATCTTAGTCCTGTAGGAGTTGTTAGTAATCAACACAATTTCAAATTTGTTAACATTCACTTTGTAGGTCTGAAATTTGATACAAAATACATGAACCTTAGAGTGCAAGCCTGCAACAAAGCTGTGGCAGGTGAATACTCGGACCCTGTGACTCTGGAAACCAAAGGTAAAATTTTAAAAGCTCTGTGGTGAAAATCCTGCACTTAAACTTCTCTGCCTTCATACATGAACCTGTTATGTTCAGTCTGTTTCTGCATGAGCCCTGCTTGAACACTTCCTAAGTGGAAAGAGAAACAACCGTAAAAGATTAAGAAGTTTATTGCCACAAAGTTGCCCTTTTGACATTCAGACCTTTAAAAAATGGGGCAGTTAATGTCCGTTTCTCCAAAAGCTTGGCGTTGGTTGCTTTGAACTGTGGAGTGACAGTCCCATGTGCTGCTGCATGATGCCAACATACAGCAAGAAGATGGATGAACATTGTGGATGACTCTCTGGGCATCTAGACAGTTGGTATGATTATACTGTTATTAGTGGCAGACACAGCATTCTGTAACTAGAAGGTGCTGGAAAGGGTTTTCTTGACTTTGTAGCTGCAGTTTCTAATCACTGTCAATATTTTAAAAGTTGGCATCTTCGAGTTGCTGAAGGTGGGTAGTCATGATGTTAGAATTGAGTTGATCTGAGAATTGTTAGAGTGGCTTTGTAACTTCATTTTGTAAATATACTGAAAGAGAAATTTCTTGGAAGGAATGTTTTGTGACAGAACACAAATCTTAGCTATTAAGGTGAGAGAGTGATCTTGAGGTTTGATTTACATCCAAGTCTGGTGTAAAGGGCAAAATGACAGGTACCAACTATATAAATTTATTTAAGTATAAATTCTGTTCCTTTTGAATGTTTTTTTCATAAGAATAAAGCTATATGCAATTTGAATGAGCTGACAGGCATTCTGGTAACTTTTCTATAATTATTTTAATACTTTTAAGCAGCAGTCGTTGTCAGAGACATGGTATCTGTTTAATAGCTATGTAATTACCTACTCTGGTACCAGAAAAGTAATTCTGGTTTTGATTGTCTGGACAATTACCATGCTTCCCATATTATTTTCATTATTCCTGGATGAGCACTTAGTTTACGTTCTTTAATAATCATCTCAGAGAAAATCAGTTTCCTCCTGCTTAACCTGACTGTTATTTACACTTGTGCATTTTTGAGCTCCAAACTCTTAAAAATCTCAAGTGTATGTTCTTTCAGGGTCAGATTGTAATATCTGATAGTATTAGAACATTTGTAGAACAATCTGTGAATATATTTGGGAAATTCAGCTTGTTGTACTAGTGTTTTTGATTCAAAGTCTCAGACTGAAAAGCTGGTGCTTCCATTATGCTCAGTAAAACTGTGGCAAATTTACTACTGCTTCTCTCGTTTTCTGTGAATAACCATTACACCATTTCACTGTTTTCTGTTTTGTCTTGACCAGCATTTGTGTTCAGTTTGGACAGTACTTCATCTCATCTGAACTTGAAAGTTGAAGACACTTATATTGAATGGGATTCCACTGGAGGCAAAAGCCAAGAAAAAATAAAAGGAAAGGAAAATAAAAATAGGTAAGAACTCTGTTTTTTAAGTGTCTGGCATATCTCATCTGGCAGTTAAAGGAAGAGGGCAGGGGGGAATTAAAGCACTTGGGGACAGTGGGACATGAAAGGAATTTTCATTCAGAAATGTTTCTCTGGAAAATTTTAATTTTTTTGGATTTTCCTTCCTCTGTCACACTGATGCAGAGGCAAGAATTATGTCATAATTGTTAAATAATATTTATTTTAAAAATGCATTTTTTTAGGGTATCATTCAGTATACTGAGCTAAACTGTAGGTGTGGTGGACTGACCTTGGCGACACACCAGGTCCCGCCTACCTGCTCTATGGTTTCTCCTTCTCCTGGTACCAAAGCCTTGCCACATAATGGCAGGACTGTAGATAAAGTAAGTGTAAACAGGCAGCTGATGTAATTCTGTGTTTGCAGGTCAGTTCTGGTGAATGGGCAGCATTTCTACTATAAAAATAAGGAAGGAGCTGACTGCCTTGCCCTTTTGAGAAAGAAAAGGTTAAATAAAATTGGTGCTATATATAGGTGGTCTCTGAATTTATCTCAAACCCTCATTGGAGGGGAAAAGATACCAATAAAACAAAACAGACAGTAAAAGGTAATGGATAATGAAACATAACTATTGTGGATGTGGCAGCTCTAAACATACTGCTGTCATCCAGAAAAAGCACTTAACTTCAGCAGAGCTCTTGATAGATTGTTCAATGTCTGCTATTGAGTCACTGGATAAACACAGTTGGAAGAATGTTTAACTTTGTCTACTCTGAGCCTTGAATGTATCCAAGTATGAAGAATGTGCTAACTTGCTAGCCCTCTGTTCAGGCCACTGTTATGGGAGGGGAGGAATATGTGGTACCTGACTGGAATTCCCTGTGGTGCAGTGGCTCTCAGCCATCAGTGTGATCCCTGTGAGGACAGCCTGGCTTGATCTTCTCTGCTCCCCTTCCTGTTACTCCATTAAAGACAGCAGTTGGTTCTTGTCTTCCTCAGGCTGAGCAAACCCAATATTCTTTCTGTGCCGCAAACCCTTAACTGTGGTGCTGGCTCTCCACAGACTTGGAGATGGTATGTCTGGTATGTCAGGGTGTAAATCTGAGGAGCCCAGACCTGGGTACAGAAGGGCTTCAGGGTCAGTCTGACAGCTGCCAAAAGGAAAGGAGAAATCACTTGCCTTGGGCTCCTGGTCACTGTGTTGGGGCTACAGGCTGGGTGTGGCTGTCCACCTCTGCCACGAGGGCACAGGGCACTGTTGTCACCTTCTGCTTCCCAAACTCTGAGTGGCTTTTCTGCAGAGCTGTTCTTCCCGGTCCTGCTGTGTGGATTTCTCTCACCTGGAGGGCTGTGAGCCTGGTGTTCAGCTGGATCTGTACAGAACCCATGGCCCTGCTCCAAGGGTACCTCACCTCTTGGGTTTTTTGGGGATACTCTCTGGGAAAGACTACATACAACTGGCTACTCCCTCAACCACGGTTTATTGGCTTTCCATATTCACAGTTTGAGATAAGTTATGAACAAATGCCTTCTCCACAGGCACATATTGCCAGAAGCATGTTAGAATCACTTCTATTAACATTTTAAAAATGGGGATAACTTACTGTAGTAATAGAACAGTTCTTTAATGACTACTTATTTCTGTCGACAGTGGCCAGAATCCTCTGCTGAAGAGCAATAGAAGGTGATAATATACCTCTTATTCCTAGGATCTAGCATCTAGTTTTGTTGGGAATGTGTGGTACTTTCCTTTGCTTGATGTCCTGAGAAACAAATCTAATAGCCTTTATCAGTGTCAGTGCACATGTGCATTTAGAAGTTATTTTGCAGTTTAATTTGGATTCATAGATATTATGTATATATTCTCCACTGACTGGAAGAGTCTTTCTGGAAGGATTCATCCTAATGTGTATGAAACCTGATTTGCAATGGTTGGAAGGGCATAATGTATTTTAATATTGATCCAAAGGTCCCTGTTATTTGCAGACATATTAACACTTTGACTAATTTTTTACAAATGTGGTGAAGATCTCCTTTCTGAAAATTTTAAAATAATTTTTTGTTCTTATTTTTGAATCTTAAAAACCTCTTTGCTTCTGAACTTGTGCTGTAGCTGTTACTAGACATCGGAAGGTAAGAAGTGTTTTTACATGATTGAAGAGGATGAAGCATAATTTAAAAGCTTCATGGCCATTCCAATTGCAGAACCAATTGTTTGAATGAGAAATCTTTTTTTTTTTTTTTCTATGTAGAGACAGGTAAAATATTCTCCTAATCTTTGTGCAGTTGTAGTGTTTTAGTATCATTTTTTCATTGTTTTTCTAGTGAAACACCTTTTTGAGAAATTATTTTTCCCGTTTTTGATCTCTTGCTCTGTTTCGCTCATCTAGAAGACCAAAAGAAATACACAGGATCCTAATTTTTTGCAGGTTTTACTCTCCTGTATCCATCTATCAGGTGGACCTATTTCTAATTCAAAATCAGAAGTAAAGAAAAGCTTATGTAAAAAGCAGAATAAGCTCTCGAAGCCATTCAGTTTCAATTGGTCTGCTACACAAATTATAACAACTTGTGCCAAACTAATTAATAAAAATGTCTTGGAGATGGTTCAGCTCAGGGGATTTTACTCCTGATCTCTCCTTGTAGCTGTCAGTAGATAACTTCCCTAGTTCTTGGCTCTGCTTTGGTAGAAGGACATGGTCATATGTTCAATTCTGCATCTCAGACTGACCTTTTCTAGAAGGGAATTTAGGTGAGTTTGTTCTTGTAGGAGACTTTTGTCCCCACCTAAAAACATCTGTGAGATGTTTATGTTAGAGAGGAAATTTGGAGATGGGGGAAAAATAACTGAAGTATAGTTACTTTAAACAAAAAAATTTTAAGAGTGCAATTTTAAGAGTCAGAAATACCCAGTGGCAACAAAATTCTTAATTATCTTTCATTTATTAGACCAGAAAAAAGTCTCCCAATTTTTGATCTCCTTCCTTGACCTTTCTTCTCCAGAAGAGAATACTTCCTGTGTGGATGTATTCTGTGTGGAGTATATTCTGAAATGGATGAGGAAATGGGGACTAATTGCAGTGCTGTAGGCAACAGTCCTAAACCATGAGACAAGAATATCTGGCCACCGAATATTGGAAGAAACGTGTCAGTTACTGGCTAATAAGGACTATGCTCTAATGGAAAACGGGCAGGAAACTGACTTTGTTATGAAATTTGCTGCCTTCCATTGAAAGGGACATGTAAACACTGTAGAAGAAGTCTGAGCAACTGTTTTTTGAAGCTTTTATGTCAAACAGTCAATGTAATTTTCTGAACTGATAAAGGCTGTTAAATTTTGAGAGGACAAAGCACACGCAGTGGCCATTTACAGACTTGAACAAAGTAAATGATACCAAGAAGCTTTTAATGCTTTCTTACCTTGAGAAAATTCTAGCAAAGTGCTGCATTTTTCTTAGTGTAATTCTCTAAATGGCCACATTGTTACATTGCTTTCTGCATAGCCCATTTGTACTGGGTTTAATAGAAAATTTTCAGCAGCATTTGTTGAGAATGTGAGTGGATGATGTCTGATGCAGATGAAGCAGGATGGAATCTGCAGAGTGCCTCCCTTTGAAATTATGCTTTAATTCTTGGCTTTGCTCTTTTTTTTTTTCCCATGCTATCACTTGCTAACTTTTTCCTTTGGTAAGTAAACTGCAGCATCCCCCATATTTACAAAATCCAAAAGCACTTGATGTGGTGCACTTGCACAATATACACTTACCCCTTTCGTGTATCTCTTGTGAGCAATTTGGAAGTATATTTGTCTTCTGTTACATGCTAAATAGTGATGCTCAAGTAAACAGCTTTTTCATCAGTATTTTTTTTTTAGACTTTTGTAAACAGAATAAAACAAAGTTGGTCATGAACTAGATTTTAGTATATTTACATCTAGCAGCTTAGTATCCCTTAGCTTTTGATTCCCATGTGACTTTATTTTTGTTGATGGTATTAGGAAAAAGGGACATGTCCTAACCCTTTCTGGAATGAATTTTGAGAATAATGAATTAATTGGAAAGAAAACAAGCTGGACTTCACAGTATTAATGGACATAAAAGTAGCTTTACAAAATAGCTGAAGGAGAAGTTAGATAGAAAGCTCTTCTATAGGTGGTATTTCTTCCAAGGCTAATGTGTCATAGACTCCAGAGGATGAGAAATTGAAAATTACTTCTCAAGTGTATTTCAGAGATTGACTTTGTACTTTTGGTTTTTGTCAGTGAAATTGAACTGTAAACTGTACAGCTATTTCTGAGAAATTAGAATTCTTTGCTACTGATTGCCTTTAAAATAGTAATCAGATGTGATTCTCTTTCTACTGAGCAATCTTGCAAGTAGCCCTTATTCAGTTTAATGGTTAAATTATTGATAATTATTTCTGAGGGCCTAACCAAGGTTAAAAAAAGTTTGAAAACCTCATTAGGTTAAAATTATTCTTTTATACAACTGATTGCTTATTAGAATATTTTCCATCCTGAAGTCTTACATTCAAACCACGTGCCACACATCTGCTTTTTTTCCCCCTCTGTTTCTGCTCTTGGCTGTCTCTGTACCTTTGCTTTTTACAATATTCTGTATGTTTTCTTCTGTCACCTCTTCCCTCTCAGCCATTGTGAATGCGTGCTGTTAGAGGCATCAACTAATGTGTTTCAAGAGTGTTTGTGTGTGTCTCTTGCACCTGATGGACTCGAGGACACCTGATTGTGCATTTCTGTGGCTGTGTCCAAGCTTTGAGTGGTTGATCTCTCCTTTAGAAGCAGTACAGCATCTCCGAAGAGATCCTCTAACAGCCCTAGAGCCTCAGCAAGGGGTGGCCGGGATCGCTTTGCTGGTGAATCCTACACAGTGCTGGGTGAGCTGAACTTGTTTGCTCTGTTAGGAAAGGGCAGATCAGGTAAGAACTAGAGGGAAAGTTTGTGATTGTCCAAGGCTGTGTACTCAACATCGCCCTGCCTGGATCAGTTTGCCCATATAACACCAGAATTTTGTGTCTTTGACTTTGCTTTGTATTACAAAGCTCTTAGTGACTGATATGCGCTGCTTTTAAACATAAATTGGTGTTAAATGTATCTAGTTGTAATGTAAATACAGTCTCGTTATTCTGTTTTATATTTTTGTTGTTTAATTTTCTTACTCCTTATAGTTCAGATTTCTTTGCCTTAAAACAGAGAAAATGTCACTGGTACCTATTAATAAGGCAGCACTGTGAGGTACACTCAATTGTAATTAACTACACTCAGTTTTAATTAAATATATTTCTGTTGGTAGGAGACACTGTTGTTGAAAGTGGACAGCATTACTGGGAAGTGAGAGCCCAGAAGGACTGCAAATCCTACAGCGTGGGAGTAACGTACAGAAACCTGGGGAAGTTTGACCAGCTGGGAAAGACTAATTCCAGCTGGTGCATCCATGTCAACAACTGGCTGCAAACCACATTCTCAGCAAAGCATAACAATAAAGCAAAGCCTCTAGATATACCTGTCCCAGACAGAATAGGAGTATACTGCAACTTTGATGGAGGTAAATTACACCTTAGGAGATTTAGTAAGAACAGTTAGTTACTATTTCTGTTGAGCTAGAGCAGTCCAAGGCTCAAGAAGTGCATTACTTCCAGACTGATCCAATCTTGCGTGACAGCACAGATCCTAAGTGCTTGTCATGTCAAATGACCTGAGTTCATCCGTGTGACAGAGGTACTGAAATTAAGTGAGAATAGTGAATTTTCACTCTCGTGAACTGCACTTAGTGTCCTGGAAAATAATCAATTTTATTGTACAAGTCAACAGCAATAGCATTTTAGCTTAAACTATGCTTAAGCTGAATTTCAACTTGTTCTGTCTCTCTCTGCCTCTCTCTCTTAGGTCAGCTCTCATTTTATAATGCAAGCTCAAAGGCATTGTTATACACCTTCAGAACAAAGTTTACCCAGCCATTGCTACCAGGCTTCATGGTCAGTATCAATAAAATCTTGCCATTTCTAGCACTGAGTTCAGTTTTAATTGTTTTTTTAAAGAAGGAAACTGCAAGCACTTGGTTTGGCTGACTAGTCATTTTTTAAAGTGTTTAACTCCTTCCTTATTGGATTTTGTGTGATGCTTATAGTGGCATCCCAGCAGGACATCTCAGCTATGTAAACAGAAGTAATTAAATTAGTATATAGGAAATTAATAGCACATTGGAGTGGCTGATGAGCCTACTGCAATAACTGATCCAAACTGATGGGAGTCCAGGATGCTCTGAGCTGTCAGAGCAGGTATCACAGGACAGAACAGCACCTGATGCTTTCCAGTGGGGAAAAAAAAAAAGTCTCCAGCTTTCACATCTTTAAAAGCTCAGTGGGATTTTCTTGCCAGTCAGTGCACTACCCTGCATAACCTTGTTTGTCAGTCTAAGGTAATTGGCAACAACTTTCTGCAATGTTAAAGGCTCAAACCTTGCCCAAAATGCACAGGAGAAGGATTAGTTACTAATAGTTTTCCTTTAACGATTTAAGTCATTTGTTTAGCTAAATTGGGAGACCTCAGATGTGTTGTAAGGTGCCACCAGGTGCATCACACTTGGGGAGCAGGATGTGTAGGCCTGGGATTTTAACAGATCTAGATTTTTTCATGGCTGTTTATTTGCCTTGCTGATCATTTTCAGCATAGGTGGAAAAGAATAGCTTCAGAACTACTGGAATACATGTATTAGCCATTCCCTAGCATAGCAGAGGCTGACTCATGTAAATTCAGTTCCCAAGTCATCTGGAGAAACAGTTGTTTGCCAAAATTCAGACTATCCTTTTGCACTTCACTTAGCCAGCCCCTCCCAGAATGACAGCAGCCTTACTGTCTGAACAGGACAAGTGAAAATGACAAACTATTTAATTACAACTCTCAAACTTACTTATAAACATGAAAATACAGAATTCTTTCATGTGTAGAATAGAAGTCACTGACATCTGTGCCTCTGAAGCTTCTCAAATATTTTTTTTTTATGTTTATGCTGACATAATTTTAGCATGACCTGGCAAAAATAAGCATGCTTTCAGGCAGTGGAGCATAGTGAGAGAGTTGCTTTTCATTGCCACTCTACTTCTGCTGGCACATTGGCCTACAAAGAATTTTTCTAGTTAGGAGCAAGTGATTTGAGTACTAGGTCGTAGTTATAAACTTGGTTATGAAGCATAGTATGTCAAGCATCTTAGACTTTATGGACTTCAAAAATAGTATGTCTGTGATTAGAACGTTTTACAGAGTTCTGTGACAGAAGACATGCAGCTGTGTTTGTGCTAGTTAATTGTGGGATGGGAGGAGAGAGATGTGTTTGAGTCATAATGCAGATTTTTTTCTTTTCCTCTGCAGATCTGGTGTGGTGGGCTCACAGTGAGTACAGGATTGCAGGTGCCAAGTGCCGTGAAAACTCTTCAGAAGACTGAAAATGGATTGGGTGGTTCAACAAGCAGCCTAAATAATGTTGCTTAGTAATGTCTGTTCAACACTTCTACTGCTGAAATGCTTTTGTTTTTCTGTGTAGCTACTACTCACAGAAGCTTGTGAGCATTGGATTTTATTGGATTTGCTACCTTCTGCTGTTTAGGGCCTGGGTACTGATAGTGTAAAAGGTCTGGGGCTAGTGTTAAGAACCAGTTCTTGGAATCCAGAAAAATGTTGGAAAGCTGAACTGTTGCCTATTTAAAAAAAAAAAAAGAAATCAAGAGCTGTAACTATGTACTTTTCTAATACTGTATTCAAGCATTTTGTTTCAGAGTTGAATATCAGTTTTGTTACAAATACTATTCTTCTATGAAGAATATAGCAAATACCATTTTTAGCTCTCCTAATGCAAATTACTTAACTATGTATTTAATTATTACTAGGCTTCCCATTAGAAGTTGTGATTTCTGAGATGCATTTTGAAAGCAGACTGATTTACTGGCCTAGCCTGGCAAAGTAGCACAACAGCATGGTTTTAGAAGGAATATTATAAGAATGTGTAGGCCTGGCAGGAAACACTAAGAGCAGGCTATTATTATTTCCCCCAGTAGTATAAAATCTTCCTATTTTCCATGCGTAACTCCTTTTAGAAACCATGTATATTGATATTGGCTCCCATTTGCCACCTTTACATTAATGGCATTCTAATTACATTAGAAAATTATGTTTAAAGGTTCCATTATCTTGACTCCTATTTGCGAGCCTGGTAAAACAGAAGTCAAATTATTCATAATAATGGGAGAGCTAAAAAAAGAAAAAAAATTATGTTATATTCTTCGTGGAAAATCCTAGCTGGTCAGTGGGAATTACTAGGTTATTACAGGCTTTTTTAATCTGCTTTCTTCCCTCTAATCAAGCCGAGGAGCCTATAAATAGTTTTTGGGTACACTCTTGAATCAGGTGTTTCCTAACTGAAGATTGTTTTCTGGTATAACCTGAAAACTCTGAAAAATCCATGGTCCATAATGATTTGGCTTATTTGCTGCTGGGCCAGTACAGTTTTTCCCTTTCATGTATCTTTTAGCCCATAAAACCTTGAACATCTAATCATGTTAAACCTCAGTATTACCAATGGCTCCTTTCTGTCCATCTCAAGAGAAGGAGAAATTCCTTGAAACTGGCTTTGATGTTCAGTGAAAAGTTGTGATTAACAAGGAAATGTAATTACCTGTTCTGGAAAGTGTTATTTTTCTTGAGGAATCATGAAGTTGACAGGTTGGCTGAGCCCGAAATATTTATTTTATATCTGGAACTTGAGCATCTCTTAGTTATTTGCATTGTGAACTTGTAATCTCTTCTTGCAGAGGAAAGTACAAAACAGTTCGCAGTTTAACTGTACCTTCTTCTGCCTGTTCTGTTGCTTGGGCTTTGGGGCAAAGATACTCTGAAGTGACGTGGTTCTTGGTCAACAGTGTCTGAATCTGTTTCACACATCTGCGGATGTTACTGTTATGCAAATACTCTGTGTATAATATTTTCTCTTTCCATTTTACTGCAATGGACACCTGACTAGGAGTTCTTGGGGATAAATTGCTACAAACTCAGTTTTGCAGCCAGTTCTAGTCCAGGGCTGTGGTGCACAGACATCAGGACAGACTGGCACCTCCTCGTCACCACTCATCCACTTGTCTTGATCTTGGGTGTGCAGCTGCAGTTCCTCTTCAAATTTCCCTTTGTGGAAAGAAAGGGGATGTTTACAACCAGCTAATGTGTAGTGAGAACCATGAGTATTTTCCAGCCCTCTACAAGAGCATTTAAATCACGTTTTTTTGTTTGTTTTTTTTTTCCCTCTTTTAGCCAGTTGTAGTGTAATGTGCAAGGTGAATTTGATATGCACCAATGTAAAAACGTAATTTTTCATTTAACAGTTAGTTAGAGGAAAGCTTGAGAGTGTTTCATACTGTGACTTGTGACTTGCAAGTTTTGGTTTAACTGATGTCCTAGGTGTACCTTGACATGTGACTTTTTTACCCTTAAAAGGATGGATTTGTTATATAATAGTTTGCACAGATGTAAAATTTTTGCTGCTAACATCTAGTCCAGTTGTTTTCAGTAAATGGGGATATGAAGAATTGCCTTAAGCACTTTAGATTTTTTTTTTAGACTGGTTTTCTCTGAACTGGTGTCTCTCCAGCACCCATCATCATAGGAAGATGAGTGATACCATGCTGCTCCCAGTGATGATTTTTGTTGCAGTTGATGCAGGGTTTGTGCCTGCAGCTGGACAGGGATGACTGGAACCTGTGGAGTTACCTTTCCTTTTGTGAATCCACTTTCAGGGATTTGGAGAGGAGTGGCTCTTTGGCAGTGGATTAGATTTTTTGAAGGTCTGTAGTTCAATCCAGCAGGTTTATTTACTCTTAGTTATTCTAAAGCTAATACATCATTGTGGCTAAACAGGGGTTTTCTGCTCTATGACCAAAAAGAGATGCCTTTTTTTTTTTTCTTTTAAAGTACTGACTGCTGGTATTGTGAAGTTAATGTTAACTCCAAAAGCCTGACTTTTGAGGAGCTAAAGGTTTTCCTTGAGGTATTAATAAATCAGATGAGTGTAGCTGCTATTGTCCTGTGGAAAACTAAGGAGAATTGTGTTAACTGCATCTAGGGCTGTCAGTGTCAGAGAGGATAATTTAAAAAAAAGAAAAAAAAAGCAAACAACAAAAAAAAAAACAAACAAAAAACCGGGGATATATATATCCGGGGATATAAATGCTTCTAAAAATACCAAACAGGCAGTGCCGAGGTAGGAGGTTCCTTTCTTAGAAATGCAGGAAAAGCAGAGGCTACTGTACAAATTCTATTTCCTCACCCCTCCCACGTTTCAGATGGAGACCGGAGGAACGATCTGGGAGCGTATTGGGCTTGTCCGTGTTTTTATTTAGAGAACTGCGGGGTCTTGGATGGGCGCTGACCGTGACTTGTGTTGATGTCGTGCCCCAGCGTCGCTGTTTTTGAGTGTCTTGTGGCAGGCCCAGCCCGGCCCTGCGTTCCCTTCGGAGCAGTTCCCGGTGATCNGCGGCGCTTTCCGGCCAGAAGCCGCATCGCCGTGAGGGCGGCCGGGCAGCGGCTCCTGGAGCGCCCCAGGGCTGATGCAGAAAATCAACAGGAACGTGGTCCTGGCGCTCCTGTCCCTGACTAGCCTGGTTTTCCTGCTCTTCCAGCTGTGCTATTACAAGTTCTACCTGTCGCAGAAGGTGAGGGGGGGAGCGCGCTGCCCGCAGCCTGGCAGCGTTTCCCTGCGGAGCGCTGTGTGGGCGTTAAGCTAATCCCGCCCCCGGAATTTCCTGGGGCGGTTCGGAGCGCCTGCAGGGTGGGCAGGGAGCCAGCCAGGTGTCCGGTGGCAGGGGTACAGTCGGATTTGAATTCCCAGCTTGGCATCCAATTCACTGTGTCAGCCAGGGCCATCCGCTTTCTCCCGCAGGGAATGATGCCCCCGCCAGCTTCGAGTCGCTACGGCACTTAACCCTCAGCTCTCGTTGCTTGGTGACTTTGATTGACACTGAAGTCACCACCGAGCGCTTTCTGGAGGCTCTGCTGAAGGGAAGGCAGCACCTGCTGGGTGCAGGATTTCCATCACTGGTGTGGCGGAGAGAAATCCCAACTTTTTCTGCAGTCGTCTTTGTGACTCAGTGCTCCTAAAGTGCTGGATGTCACACTTTAAATTCTGCTTTTACATCTGGAATGCTGTTTGTATCTCTTTTTATACCTGACCTAGAATGTCCAGGTGAATGATTTTCTGCAGCAGCAAAAGAAGTGAATGTTACTGTAAATTAAATCCTCTGGTGGCTTCCTAGTTTACTGTTACAACTCCGATTCAGCAAAGGAACTCTTTTTTATTTTTACAGAAGAACTGTGTGGGTTTCAAAGTGCCCTGACTTGTTTTCTGGCTTTCCTTATTAATTGGAGGCAGTGTCAGTGGCAGGTACTGCTGCAACCTTCAGCTTCTTTCTCATTGTTTCTGATTTTTAAACAACAACTGAGAAATTATTTGTGCTTTTGAGAGGCCTAAAGCTGAGCCACGAGCTGCCTTGACTGTCTCACTTGAATATGCTGTCTTTAAAATTGAGTTGTCTAGAATTACTCCTGGAAAGACTGAGGGGCGGTCCTGCTGTCTTTGCCCCGTGGTATTTGCCTGACATGGTTTGTCATCCTCCTATTTTACATTTGCTGGCACATTGGCTTGGAAACCCGAGGTCTCACCACTCAATCCTTGCATGTCTGGAGGTCCTTGAGGCTTGGGTTGTCCTTCTAAAATATACTTAAGCCACAGCAGTTGTTTATGATTTCACATTCAGTGCTGTAGCTGAGTGACCAGAGGCATAACCCCAGCCATAACCATAAACTGGATAAATGCCCCTGAATGTCGTATTAAAAAAAACAAGGATTCAACTGAATCTTTGGGGTTTTTTTTCTCTTCTTTCTCCCTCCTCTTCCCATTTGTTTTGTTTTGTTTTGTTTTGATAGAATGGAGCAGCTTTTTCCAAAGTCAGAGGAAGCCAGTCAGGCCAAGACAGCACTAGATGGGTATGTACAGTGGTTCATACAGCTCTTCCACAAGTCTCAGAACTCAATTTGAACTGCAAATTCAGGGTCCAGTTCTTGTCACTCTTCACTGGGCGCTCCCTGCTTTGAAGGATGAAGAGATACACTTGGTAACTTTGCTCAGTAAAAGGAATATCAAAACATCAGTGCGAAGTAAAATTGAGATACAGTTACAGCCTCACAGCCCTTGCCAATGCAGTTTTTAGATGTGTTGTTAATGTTTCAGGAAGCAACACTTTCTGAGACAGAAGTGTTGATCCAGGCTTTTGTGTCCTTTTGGGCTGGGTATGGAACAGATTGGCTGGTTTGTCATGCAGTTTCTTTGTTGGTCTGAGAAGGTCCTGGGTCACACAATCCTCCTTTGCCCACTCCAGGTGTTTAACCTGCTGGTCACTGTTCTGTTATCTACTTGTGGTGGGTTGTAAAGTTCTTCCCAAGCAGGGAAATGTCACATTTCACATGTCACATTCACCAGCTGCTGCATTCCAACCCTCATGACCAGGGCTGGGAGTGCTGTTAGGTGCTTGAAATGGGATATTTGTTGAGTCTTGCTTCAGGCCTGCAAGATTGAATGCAACCCAAACATCCACCCTGGGGAATCAGAAGGTCCCTTATCATATTTGTAGTTAGGATTTGTTTGGAAACAAATTTTTGTTTTGTTTTTGGAAACAAGATTTACAGAAGACTTTTTGTTAATGGATCTCCCAGTGGAAAAACAACACAGATGGTTAAGGAGAAGGATGTACTGGAAGCTGGCTGCCTTTCGGTTTGGATGCAACATGATAATGTTGTTAATTAGCAGGATGGCCATTTAAAGGCCTGGTTTCTGCTGAGCAAGAGAGGGGGTGCTCTGGCTAAGAGCTGTCCCTGGAAAAAATCCAAACCAACTTCTCTGTGGACTACTTGCTTATGCCAGGAATGCTTTGCTATTCTTGGAGGTGACACCCCTTGGAGCTGCCTACCAGATGTGAGGTGTCACAGTCACAGGGGCTTCCACTCAGGGCAGAGCTCTCCTGAAGGTTGAACTTGGCCTTCTGAGATCTTTAATGATAAAGGATGCTCCATGACCCTGCCAGGGGCCTACTGCTCTCCAAGCTTTCCACAGATTTCCTGAAGTAGTGTGTTCAAAATAATAAATTTGAACATGTTTCTTGATGATGTAACATCAAGACCCATGTCTTTCTACCCTCAATTATGTTTTTTTAAACTTATTTAAGTTTCGGCTGAAAGCGTCTGCTTTCCTGGAGTAATGATGGGTTGGGAAAGTAGATACTTTTGCAGAGATTTTTTCCTGTTCATCTGGTGTGCCAGTTTTAGTCACAGAAGTAATGAGCACATACTTACCTTCCAGCTCCGTGTAGCTGAAATCACTGTGTGGGTGGCCTTGCTTCTGCCTGTACCACACAGGTAATGCTGCTGCCAAAACTCTGTTGTTGACCCACATCCCATCCTCATGTTTTCACATCTCTCTGAAGCCAGAGCTTAAAAATCTCTGAAATGAAAACGTTACAGTTTAATATGTTTAAGTAGCAGAGTGGCTGTTACTGCTGTAAATGGCTTCTGTGTGCCATGGATGTTTAAATGTGCTTGATTAATGTTCTCCACTGAATCAAGTTAATAACCCCTTGCATCAGGCACAGAACCTTCTTGCTGAAGCTTTTAACTCCTTGTGCAATGTTGAGTGCCCTGGGTAGACCAGAATTCAAATTCTGTGTGGCACATGCATCCTACCTTCTCACTCAGTCTCACAACTGTTTATGGAAGTGAAGTGTAACTCAAAGAATGTATTGGGAGATAAGATTTCCTTCTTTCAGCGGGTTGGGGTTTCCTTCTGTCAGAGATTTTTAATGCAAAGTTGGTGTTTCTGTCCACTGTCAAACAGCACGTGGTTAGGAAGTTCCTAGGATTAATATCCAGTCACAATATTCCAGTGTATTTGATTGATCCTTTGATTCTGGAACTGGTTGATAAAGACATTGAGCAGATCAGAAGCTCTCCTGATGGCCCCAGTCCAGAATGCAAATACTTCTGTGCTCCAAGAGACTTCACTACCTTTGCACTACTGGACAAAACATGGAAACATGAAGTAAGTGCACCTTTTCTGTTCATGTTTGTGTATTTTAATGCATTCAGCTGTTCTTTGATGTTGTCACTTAATGCTTTCATGTTTGTATCTGAATTCATGTGGTGGTAAAATTGTAGACAGAGGAAGTTTCATTGTAAAGTAAAAGTTGCCCACGTAGTAGCCTGGATACATTAGGAGAAATTTATAGCTAAAACTTTTTAGAAGCTGTCTGCAGTATTAAAAAAAAAAACCAAAACACTGGTAGTCAGAGTCTATGCCAAAAGGAAAGAAAGATCTGTTAGAAAAGAAGGAGGAAATCCTTGAGCCTGGAATGTAGGTGCAGCTGTTATAAATCTGGACTTTGGGGACTTGTCGAGAAGGAAATGCAGGTATTGATATGACAAGTCTGGAAATGTTATCCTGGTGTGCTGGTTTACATCTCTTTTAGCACATCCTTGTACTTAATACCATTTCACTTAATGTGTTGGTATCTCTGCTTCTCTGTGGTGTTAGGACATTTTTTAATGGCTATGTTAAAAATAAAGGTGTAGCATGTGATGAAGGACAAAATTCAGTCCAAGATTATTTCATCAATTAAGTGTAATCTGGAAATATTTATTAATTTCTACAGACTAAAAATAGCAGTGGCAAACAGCTTTTTCCTATATTTTTCTTTGTTTGTTTTGTTTTTTGGTTTTTTGGGTTTTTTTTTTGGAGGGGGTTTCTTTTTTTTTTCTTTTTTTATTTTTTAAATTAGAAAAAGTAGGAGACACTGAAATGGTCACTATTTCACTGAAGAACTTGAGTGAAGAGGGGTGTCACTCTGGGCCTGATCAGGCAGTTGTTTTACCCATAGGTATGAAGGAATTCAAGAAACTAAGAGTAAAGTTATGTGGCAGCACACTGAAATAAATTCATTTCCCCATTGCTTTTTGTCTCAGTGATCATTTCTGTGTCATTCAGAGGAGAAGCTGATATGCTTATACAAAACATTTCAAGGGAGGAAATTGATTGGAAAGGCTCCTCAGATGCTGAATGGTTTGGTTTTTTCTTTAAATCAGCCAGATTTTAATTCCCTTTATTTTGGAAATATGAAAGCCTGTTACCTGAGTGCAGTGCTCAGTGTTTGATGAGATTTTTATTTGCCTCACAAAAGAAAGTTTTGGAGTAATCTTTTTTGTGTTAGTGGTGCTGTTATTCAAGTACTTAGGAACACCAAATTTGGCAGAATTAACTGTTTTACAGACTAGTTGGAGAGTGCAGGGTAAGGTGCTATGGCAAGGAACAAACCTAGTCCAAGCATAGCTTACAGCATTTATTTGTCATTTCATTTTGTAATTTGAAAGACAAAATTTAAGACAAGGAAAGAAGGTGGTTGGAGTTGCTTGTGGCTGCTGGTCTTCAAGCTCTTAGAGATTTTTTGATTCATTTGTGCTTAAGCCTGATTAAAAAATGAAAATGGAGAATGGTGTGAGTTAATAATAAGCATTTAGCTTTCAGTTTTGGTTTCTCTAATCTTTAGCCTGCTCTGCCTCCTGTATTCTTCATTTCCAGGTGGGCCTTTTTAGAACTGCTGAGAAGATGGGGTTCCAGTGGCTAAAGATTATAAACAAGGACCCCCGCTTGGATGGGATGGATGACCTGTCTGGAATGGAAATTCCCCTGCACTATATATTCAAACTGGCGTCCCATGCCATTCACCTGGTGGTCTTCTATGAGAGGAGTGGCAATTTCCTCTGGCATGGACCCCTGAGGCTCAAGCAACACATGGACAGAAAGTTTGTGCCTTTCCGGAAACTCCACTTCGGTCGCTACCCTGGGGCATATGAAAAGTGAGTTCACAACAGGGGAAGGAGAAAGCCATCATGATACTCCCAAAGTTACTTCCTCTGTGTGTTAAACTGCTCTTTCCTATAGTCAGGTCCTAAAATTCAGCTCAGGTATGATTCAGATCCCAAAGTGCAGGGTTTGAGAGCATAGTTTCTGAGAAAATGAGACAAATATTGAGACATTTCACACATCAAAATAAATCTAATAAATTTTTTCCTTTAATTTGACCCCGTTCTTTTGTCCTTTTAAAACATGGAATCTGTGTGAGTTATGTGCCTAAATGTTTGAAATAAACTGTGTAAGATATTAAATAACCCCACTTCAATAATTTTGAAGGCAGAATAGTTTTTAATTTTTAAAAGCAAATAGCCTCAAAGTACAGAGTAAAATTTGATTCTTAAGTGCATCCCATACTTAAGACAACCAAATAACCTGAATTTTAAAATTCTGAGCAACATCTCTGAACAAATTCAAGTCATGAGTCAGTAAAGGCATCAGTGATCTGACAAACTAACTTGGGGTTTGGTGGTGGAGGAATTCTTTTTAAACTAAGTATTGAAATGTATGGGGAATTTGGTGAAGCTCTTGTTGCTTTTTTCATTTGTATTTTGTTTTGGCTGTATTTGGACAGAGGGATCGCTGTCAGTAGTGTGCATTAAGATTATAACCTGAGTTAAAGGAAAAAATGCCATGTGGTTTGTAAAGGAATTAAATAGGGTAATATATTATCTTTCTTTCCATGCAGGCCAGAACTTCTGCTTGTTTCAATTGATGACTTAAAAGTTCAAATTCCAAAAAATCCGTCCAGTTTTCTAGAGGAGATGTCCCACTCTAGATTTCTTGAATGTAGGTACAGAGAAGCTCGGGCTTTCTTTCAGGTTAGTCGTAACCAGGTGGTGTCTCTGAGATGAAATGTGTTTTCACTGCTTGACCCAAACCTAAGAGCAGTCCACTGTTTTTTTTTCTTTTACCAGAATGGGACTGTTCACATGCACAAAGCTAAATACAACCCTTGCTTCTCATTCCACAGAGCTTACTAAGTGGTAATGAAATCAAAACTTTACCTGAGGATTGTGGCCTTTTTGATTTTTTCCTTGTGACCACTTTTTTTTCCAAAAGGGAACCAACATATCCATAGTTTTTACACACCCTTACTGTTAAATGGATCTCATGTAAATAAAAATTAAGATCTTGTATATCTTCATGGCTGAACACTGTTCTTATGTCAGTCCTCAAAGTTTTGAGAAATGTTTAATTTTACATTTTTTGAACCATGTCCTGCAGTTCCATGTTCCTCATTTGGCTTATTTGAAATGGCCACATTCCAAAGTGACTGATTTAATTGCTTTTCTGACTGTGTAAGCTAGTGTTTTTACCACTATTCAGAGCATTATTTTTAGGATTTTGCTGCTTGATTAGCAGGTAAAAAGGTCTCTGCTGCAGTGTGGGGGGCATTTTGTCCTAACTTGAAAAGGATATGAATTTTAAAGTGATCAAGTGTTCATAGTTAAGACTGTAGAGTCAGAGTCAGGCCACAGAAGCTGAGCTGTCTCTGAGTTCATGGAAGGAGGAAAAAGAGTACTAGAGGCTCCAGTCTTCAGTCATTCATGTGTTGGGGAGAGGGAGGACCACTGTTCACTCTAGTAGGCTGCAGATCCTTATTTGGGTAGCAGGAAGGTCACAAGGACATCCATGTGTTGTCCCTTCTCGTGTGGGAAAAATATAGTCCAATTTCAGCCTCCAGGCAGAAATCACCACAGGCAAAGAAAATGTGCCCCTAAATGTTTATGGAACTTTGCTGGAGCTTTTGCACTGAGATAAGCAGCTGGCTTTTGAAAAGTTCATTTCAGCTGCTTGTTGCCCAAGAGCTCTTGAAGAAATCCATTGCAAAGCCAAATGGAGTTCCGTTGTTAGGATTGGTAATGTTTGCCCAGCCTCCTGTGTTGGTTTTGGCTTTGCAAGGACAGCAGACCTTGCCACAGCTCTGTCTGGAAGATTTTTGTGTTCACACTGTTTCTCCTTGGCGGTTCTCCTTAAAACTCAACACCCAATTCTGACACTTGGTGGCGCCAAATAAATTAATCATAGAGTTCTGGGGGTTGGAAAAGCCTTGATGTGCTGGCAGGGACTGATTTTGTCCCCGTGTTCCCCTTGGATTCCGGGAATGGACTTCAGCATGTGCAGAACAAGAGCTCAGCCATACTGCTGACCAGTGCTGAAAGCCAATGTCTAATATGTATTTGCTTATTCTAGTCTACTCTGGATTTTCATTCTGATGGTTAGGAAAAAGAAGAAGATTGATGATTCAGAGTTTTAATTCCAACTTGTCATTCCAGTTCATCTTCTGAAAATGGACTGTGTACTGTAAAAGCAGATATTAGCCCAGGTATTAGTTAAGTAAATTTTTAAGGTCATTTTTCCCTAGGACAGTGAAAAAATGAAGGGACAAATTTGCTCTCTGACAGTAACTTGCTTTCTCTTGCCTTCCAGCTGTATCCTGATGATGCCTCTCTTGATGCAGTGGAATTCAGGAAAAAGGCAAAATCCTTGCTCCATCTGGCTGCCATGACACTGAATAACTTGGGAGTGAAGTTCTGGCTGAGCAGTGGAACATGTCTTGGTAAAAATTTGTGTTGCATTTTTAAACTCATCTGAAACTTTGAACACTTCATCCTCCATTGCTTGTGATGTCACAGAGGCAAATGTGCTGGGTTGGAAGGTAATAACTGTATCACAATAGGTCTTTTTCTTCCTGAAAGGAATGATTTTTCTCTAGAAACCTGAGTTGCAGAGATGCTGGACAAATTTCCAGTGAAGCATTTAATGTTGTTAGCAATTATGTGTGTTGTGTCCATGGCTGCTAGGAAGTAATCAACAGTTCCCTAATTTGTGTGACTTGGAATTCACTGAAGTGCCAGTTGGAAAATACAGTGATGAGTGCATATTTCTGCTGTTTTTCTTTACATGCTTGTCACTGGCTTCTAAAATACAGTTGACTTTAATTTATTTTCTTTCAAAACAAACTTTTATTACAATGACAGTCCATTTGAGTAGGCAGTGCAAGTTTTCTGTTCTGCTGAAGGTAGAAGTGTCTTATCACTTTTTTTGTTACTTTTTTTGTTACTTTTGTTACTGACACAGTCAAAACTCGTGTGTGCACATTTGCCTTGTATTTATTTAATCCTATGGAATATAATTTTCTGAATGAACAGTTACTAAGAGATGCCTTAATGAAACAGACAAAAGAATATCCCACTTCGTGTCTTTCTGCTTTGCAGTGGTGATTGAAAGATGATTAACATCTTGGATGCAGTATAGAACAATAGTTGCAAATCAGAAGCACAGCTGTGGCCCTGTAGCTGTTAACTGCTGATTAGATTTGGATCTACATAAAGAATTTTAATTTTAATTTTTTTTTACATAAATGCATTTAAATTAGGAAACTGAAGCTATTTTATCCTTGTTTTCTCTCAAATTCTTGGGTTTCTGAAGGCGGAGAGATGGCTCTAAGTGCAGTAATACTAGTCCTTTGATGTGGTTCATCCCATGCTAAAAAAAGGCAGAAGTCTTGTTTATGGCCTCAGTCAAAGACTTTTGCCTGATGATCTTAGGACAGTTCCTTTTTATGTTGCTTTAGTTCTGTTGAATTCACATTCTTGAATTAACTAGTTCGGGATTTTTCTGTCTTATTTTTTCCCCCCAGGTTGGTATAGGCAGTGCAACATCATTCCTCACAGCAAAGATGTGGATTTGGGAATCTTTATAAGGGACTACAAAGCAGATATCATTCCAGCCTTTCAGAAAGCAGGGTTGCCACTGAAGCACAAATTTGGCAAGGTACGTAGAAAATGAACATTTTACTTCACGTGTGTTTCTGTAGATTTGTAACTTTGACTTCATTTGTAGAAGTGTTTAATAAAGTTTTAAAATAATGCAGTGTTACTGTGTTTTCGTCAGTTAGAATAGAAGTTATCCTGTTTATCTGATGAAAATTGATTTGTTTTCTGCTGACATAAGTTCCTTTGTATTTTTATGTGTATATACAGTGTGTGTTTTTGTCTTCCAGGTGGAAGACAGCTTGGAACTCTCTTTCCAGGGAGAAGATGATGTGAAACTTGATATTTTTTTCTTCTATGAAGAGGATGACCATATATGGAACGGAGGAACTCAGGCCAAATCGGGCAAGAAATTTAAGTAAGAACTGGATTTGTACCATTAGTAGGAAAGAAATTGAACAAGCTAGTGTTTACTGATGTCATTTTGTGTGCTGTTGCCTGGCAAAGACTGTGCTCTTTGTGAAAATGTGGATGTCAGAGGGGAATCAGTGGAGATTCTGCACTCTGAGACCAGTAAAGCAGAGAGAGAACAGTCCTGTGCCTTACTAGAGAGTAAATGTCAGAGCTCTTGTGAAATCAAAAGCAAGCCTGGCATATCGTATATCAAGCAGATCTTATCTGACTGTGACAGGCTCTCTGTTACATAAACACCCAAGATGAGAAAAGTCTCTGAAACAGTGTTTATTGCACAATCAAATTTTGTAGTAGAAGATTAATCCTTAGGCATCTGTCTTAATGAGGAAATATTATGCGGCAGAAAAGCCTCAACTCTCCTTGCACAGAAAAGCCCACAATTTGGGATTTTGAGGTAGCAGTTTGGAATACTGGGTTGACTGTAGTGTTGTGACAGCAACACAGACAATCCCTGCAGGCCTTACTGTTCATGTTCTGAAAATGGAATTTTGAATAGAATCCTGTGTTTCTTGTTTCACACCTTTCACTATTAAATCAGCAAACAAGCTTCCCAATCAACTCAGCAAACTGAATATAGGTTTTGATAATTAGATTTATTTATTTCAATCACATACCTTCACTCAGAAGGAGATAGATGCAGACTAGTTGAAAACCTTGTTGACTTCTATAGGATTTCATTATCTTTCATATTTTGCCTGAAATGTGTTTGTTTGTATTTAGCTAATGGGAATTTAGTGAGCACTGTTATCCAGCTGGAGATAATGTCCAAATCCTTGTCTTAGTTATCTTTGTTCTGAAGTGATAAATAAACACTGGGACAGATATTTTGATAACCAGCTTCAAAAGGCACATTTAGAGATAGATTAAAGAAAGAGCTCTTGGAATATCCCCACATAAAATGTGCCGTGTAGCAAAGTATTTTTTTTTTAGAATACAGTAGCAGTTCAAGTTTTCATGTGTGGTGCATTCTGAAAAGCAAGCTGACCAATAAATTCCTTTCCTTCTCTTTGTGCTCCTTTTGCATCTAAATTCCAGTAGCTGTTTCCATGCCAGTGGAGCTGACACTGCTCCTTCAAAATTCCATCAAACCTTGGATATTTGAGAGATGTGTTTCCCCTGTTTTTTTGATAATGACTAGTCGAAGGCATGAGAATAGGTGGTAAATATGACCCCCTGTGCTGCAGTCTAGCTTCTGTATCCTTGGATGTTACAGCTCTTTTGGAACTCCATCTTCCACAAAACCCTTTCCTTCTCTTGTGGCCTCGTACTTATTTTTGATGGTAGCTTATTGAAAGTTCCAAAAGTAGCTTTCTAGTTCAGTAATAACTTTGCTTAGGCATAGCATCATAAGGAAGCCAAGTCTCTAATTGTGAGCTGGTGTTTCTTAGTTTAATACACACAGAAAAGGACCAGGAAAATTGCCTGTTTACCACAATAAAGGCCCTGAGCCATGTCACAACTGTAACTGTTCAAAATCCTTAGCCAAGTAATTCCAGACACGTGTAATTCCAGGTATATCCTCAAAAATACAAGAGAGATGCAGCTTTGATGTGAGATGTGAGAGCACTTGGCATGCTTAACCTGAATATGTGCAACACCAGAATGACCCTTAATTTTGCTTAGTCACCAGCACTGTCAGAGTTTTGGAGGAAGGCAAAAGTGAGAAGGTCAGCCAGAGGAGAAGTGATTGTTTGCTCATGCTGAATCCTAAATCCACTCTAACAATTTTAAAGGAATTGTAGTGTCAGAAGAGATGTTGATTGCTACTAGGTCATCACAGAGAAGGGTAGAAGTTCTCTTCTAAGATTAAAACTGAAAGGTAGAAAGTGTTTTCATCAGAAAGCTAAATATTTGCACAGGCATACTTTCTATATGTATAAATTAGAGGGTGGAGAACTAAAGCATTTCTCGTCAAGTCCCTAAAATATTTCTCATAGTCATTTTTAGCCTCTGTTTCCTTGGAGAGCTGGTTTCTAACCCTCACAGTCTGGCTATGTGGTTTGCATTTCCATGTGCATAAACACTTCCTTAGCATTCCTGACACAAACATGCATCCTCCTAATATTGTCTTGGAGTTGCAGCAATTGAGGCTTCTTGTTTGTTTGCAAACTTAATACTGGACAGTTTTATTCTCCAGCAGCAAAAACTGAGTCTGGGAATCAAATCCACACTGTTTGCTTTAATCCTTAAAGTGACTTAATTCTGTAGATTTTTAACAGAGAAGACTTTGTGTAAGCGTTTAGTTTAATCAGCAGTCTTTGGATATATTTCCAAAAAATGCTTGATCACTTTTTTCTTTCCCTCCACTTCATGCATGAAGCAAAATTGTTTTGTTTTCTCATATTGTTTGCTGAGACCTTAGAAATAAAGTTAACTTCATGCTTGCAAGAAGATGTTTGTCATACAAATGTACAAACCTTTTTTAAAAGGACGAAGTGCTTATAGTTTCTTTTTAACCCTTGAAAAGGAATTCTGGGATAATTTTATTTTTGTGTGTGTGTAAGCCTTCAGAACTTTAGAAGTGGGAGTGATCCTCTGCAGGATAGTGGGTAGACTTTGGTATTGTTCAACACCTCGACTCTGACACTTCTGTAGGACGTCTTTCTGGTCAAGCTGTGAAATTTACCTGTGAACTGCCACTGCTGTAAGCATGCATCACCCTCACCCTTCTAGAAGGAGTAACTATTAAATCCCATTTATAACAGGCAAAGCAGAGGCAGGCACTAGCCTATAGGTGGCAGAATGATGTGAGTACAAGCAACAGAAGAATTAGGAATGCTCCTTACTAAGCACCTGCAGCAAATGTTCACCAGTTACTGTTGATAATACCTTTGTCCAGCATGTAAGAAAAAAAGCAGTATAAATGTAACATGGCCACTTCCTGCAGTTGCTTGCTTTCTCCTTGAACTTACTTAGAGGCACAATCTAGCCTTTTGCCAGTGACCATACCCTTTTGTTCTGGCACAGGTATCTTTTTCCCAAGTTTACTCTTTGCTGGACTGAGTTTGTGGAACTCAAGGTCCATGTGCCCTGTGAAACTCTGCAGTACGTGAAGGCCAACTATGGCCCGGAGTGGAAGGTGCCTGTGAAGACGTGGGACTGGAAGAGCTCACCTTTCAACGTGCAGGACAATGGAGTCTGGCCTATTGATGAGTGGGACAATGTCATTCAAATTTACTGAGCCCTGGGTGCTGGCAGAGCCAATCCCCAGAACTGTCAGTTTGTGATTTCCCAGTGCCCAAAGGCATCGACATCCACTCCCTTTGTAATGGCCCATGTGTTTCCTAAGGAGACATTTACCTCCCTTTGCTTAACAGGTATTTTCTTCACCTTCATCGAGCTTCTTCCAAGTGGTTAATGGAGAAGATGAAGAGCAATTGGGGGAAAGGGATGCTGAAAGCAGAGCTGCACAAAGGGAATAGAGAGGACTGCAGTGGACTTGTGGGCAGTTGACTGTTTAAATGTAAACAGTGGCCAGGTGGCTTTGACATTCTTGGGATCATCAAAACTTTCAGACTGTTCAGTTCTCAAGCTTGAGAGAAGGTTAGGATGGGAAAACCTCAGAGAAGTTCCTCTTTTTTCAAAAGAGATTGTGTGACTGTAAATTCAAAACACCTGAGGTACCTCAAATGTGCTTGATTTGAGGCTAGTACATCCCTACCATAAGCAACAGGTCACTCTTGGGAATAGAATGTCTCTGTGGCACAGAATCTGTGTGACCACCTGCTTTACATCTAGGAGGTGTAACACTAAGTGAATAGAAGGAGAAACTATTCACATTGGACATTTTTCAATTTGTCCTTTCCTTCTTTAAGAATGTGGGATGGCTTCCCCATGAAAATAAATAAAATTCTGGTTTTAATGTCCCAGTCCTTGTGTTCTCCCTGTAAAAGGTTTGACTGGTTTTTAAGAAATTACAGCTACCCCTGCTTTCCTGCAAGTAGATGGAAATGGGGGTTATTCATGTTTTTCTGTTTCACAGAACAGAGGCTTGTCTCTAAGGAAAAGGAGAAATGTGTACAAATACCAAATGTTCCGTCAAATTTGCAGCAGCAATCCTGCCAGTCCTCTCAGTTTCAGTTTCTCCTGCCACTGAAACACTGGAGTAAATTGTTCAGCTTCTGGCAACAACTTGTCAGGCTTGCTCTTCAATTGGATGGTAACTTTGTTTGCTCTGCCTGGTTAAGAAGAGAGAGATATAAAATCTTGCTAACACCATTCACTTGCTAAAGTAACCATGACACCATAAGAGATGATTTCTCAGGTAGAATTTTTTTTGTATATTTTCCTGAAAGTGGAAAAAAAAAAGTAAATATCCTTGTTGTTTTCATGTTTATAACTCTGTTGTCCTGAACTTCTTGGTGTAATAGCATGCAGTAAGCCTGTGAGTTTCTCATATGTGATAAATGTTTAAGTGGAAGAAAAGATGCTCTCAGAAAATTATAATCTATCAAATTTTTGACTTTGTAGATGAAAAGACTAATGAAAAAAAATGCATGTCTCTGAAAGGGAGGATGTCTGGAATATTGATTATACCTGTAAGGTGTTCTTCAGGTTAAAATGTTTTCTCTTCAGAAGATAAAGTGTGTATTTAACATTGATTAAAAGGAGGGTCTAATTTACAACTTGAAATGCTGTTTTATCCTTTGTTTAGTCATCTTAGGGAGCATTTAACACACTTCATTGCCGTTACAATGACATAATGCACAGAGGAAAATCCTGAAATGTTTCTTACACTTCTTATTGACCGCCTGTCTTTGAGCATTTATTTTTTAATAAAGGTACTTGGATATAATAAAGATATTCAGAATAAAGCAGATGCCCACATGTAGAAGAAGGGATCCTTCAGCTGCACAGAGAGATTGCACACTGCACATCTCCTGTCACTCTCTGTGCAGTGCTCTGGCCATGGATTTCCTGCTTGGATGCAGACTGAGTGCCCAGGAGTGGTGTGAACATCATGGAACTGCTGCACATCATGAGGCTGAAGCCTTGGCATTCCCACAGAAACAGCCATATTGAGGCGTGCCTCCTCTTAGGTTCTCCTGAATTGCCTCATCTGAAATGGATCTTAATTCTGTGTTACCTTCTTAACTACTAACTGCCTTCATTTTGGAAGTGCTCTGAAGAGAAGGGTAATTCCTAAATTCTCCTAATGGTCTTAAGCAACTACATGTGAAGTCCCTTGGCTTCCCTGTAGCAAGCAAGGTTTTTCACCTTATTTATGTGCAGCTGTTAAAGACAGAAAAGTGTTCAAAGCTCCTGAATAACAGCAAGGAAAGACTGAATAAATAGCATTGCCTGAAGAGAAGGGACCATAAAAGGCCATTTTCAAAAGCCATAAACGATGGTTACAAGAAAAGAAAGGGCTATGTGTGCTCCCTTTCCGTGGGTGGTAGGAGATAGAAGTAAATGGGAGGAATGCAAATTGATCCACCTGCATAGAAACTGGAGTATTTAACATGTGGAAATATCTGAAACTTGTGACTTTGGGGGTCTCAGGCAAATGTCAGCCAAAAATGACTATAACTAAGGACTGACTGTAGTTAATCCTGCTGGAGGGAGTTCCTATTTCCCATGATTCTGTAGTATTCTACAACTTCTGCTTTTACAAAATGGAAATTGGAATCATTGTATGTGAGCTTAAGAAAGGATCTCTTTCTGGAATCAGGAAGTGGAGCTCACACTAGGAGTGATGTGAAGTGCCGTGGGAAATGAGAGAAAACTGCAGCATCTTGAATGCTTGAAAAAAAAAGTGATTGTTTGCAACAAAAGGGTAAATGCAGCTCTTCCAGAAAGGGTATGTGTGAGCCAAACTGAGGCCACAGAACAATCATGGAATGGACAATGCTTGGCTGTACAGGGAAAGAAGTCTGAGTAAGATGTTGATGCTTTTCACCTGTCCAAGAGCAGTATTCTGACAGAAGGGCCTGTGTCTGTTCCCATGCTGTTTTTTTAAGCTCACACAGAAGATGGGAAAAACTGTGGTGATACAGGCAGGAGAGGATCCTGGAAGTACAGCTGAGTCCTTCTCTGCTGTGCAGATGAAAAAGTAGTAGCTGATCTTGTTATGCCCTTGCTGTTGAAGCAGAGCCTGGGAGGTGCTGGTTGCTGGTTAAACAGCTTGCATCCTCTGCTGCTTAAAATTCTCTAGAAGTCTGAATTCTGTCAGCTCAAGAGAAAACCAGTCTCTGCTTTGCACTACCCACTGTAATTGTGTGTTTTGCACAGAACACAGACACTTTCCTTCCAAGGTCTGGCTTGTCACAGTGCAGTGGCTCCCAGGGATGTGGTTCTGTCCTTTCTTACTCACCAGGAGAATTCTCTGAGTTCACACAGCAGTTCAGGAAGGTCAGGGCAGCTGCATCACTGCTCAGGCTTGTTTCCTTCCTCTTCATGTGTTTCTATCATACTGTGAATTGCAGAACAGAGCAAGGGAACTTGAGAAACTACTTGCACGGACATCAGAGTCTGCCTGGCACTTGTGTTCACTGATCTACATCAGCTGTTTTGGTAAAATGGCACCAGCAGACGATTTACACCAGCCAATAATCTTGTTTAGTAGCACTATGTTTCCTCAACTCAGCCATTTCTGTTGCTTCCACTTCAAAACCCGGATAAGCCAAGGGGCTCTCTCTGACACAAAGTGAATAATTACAGCCTTTCACCCATCCACTTCCTGTCAGAAAAGTCAAAACTCTTGAGTAAAGCTGCTTCCACAAAGAGTTACTGTTGAACTGTGTGGCCTCTCTTCTTGAGTTGACACTAACCCTTCTTTATTACTGCCACTGTCCAGAGTCTCAGGAGCTGGCTGAGGTAGCAGGAGCATTTTCTCTTGAAAAATCTGTGTGTTTGCTCTTTGGGCTCCTGTAATTATCTCACATTGTCAGCATTCAGCTTGGTCACCTGTTGGCAACAACCTTTTCTAGCTGCATTGGAAGAGGGATTTCTGAACATACATGGAAAGCGAAAGGGAGAGAAGATTAAATAGGGAACAACTGGTAAAGACAGGAGCCAGGCCAGGCTGTTGGGGTTCAGGGTTTTTTGCTTTTTGTTGTTTGATTGTTTGTTTGTTTGTTTTTGTTTAGGTTTGGTTTTTTCGTTTGTTTTTTGTTTTGTTTTTTTGGGTTTTTTTGTGGTTTATTTTAGTTAATTATTTTATTTTAGGTACACTCCTGTCATATGGAAAGGGGTCCCTGCATGACTGACCAGACATCTGGTGTCTTATTCCCTGGGAAAAATTTTCTTTATTGTCATGGTTTCAGTTGGGACAGAGCTAATAGTCTTCTCAGTAGCTGGTCTGTTGCTGTGATTTTGGATTCAGTATGAGAATAAATGTTGGTAACACAGCCGTGTTTTTTGCTGTTGCTATGTAATGCACGTCCTAAATCAAGGATGTTTCAGTTTCTCATGAGGTACCCGTGGGCAGGTACATAAGAAGCCATTGGGGCAGGTGAGCTGAGCAATCCAAGGGTTTCAGAGAATATCATGCTCTGGGTATGTCTAGGAGGGGTGTTCACTGCTGAGGGTGGGATGGGCATCAATCATGGGTGGTGAGCAAGCTGCTGTCCACCACTTTCTTTTGGGGTTTGCTCTCTCTCATTATTATTGTTATTATAATTCTTGTTGTTGTTATCAACACTGTTAGTATTTTGTTTTCAGTTATTGAACTGTTCTTGTCTCAACTGTGAGTTTTACAGGGTTTTTTCCATGATTCTTCTCCCCATCCCTCTGTGGGGGTGAGAGGTGAGCAGATAATACCCCTGTGCCCCCCAGTTAAATGATGCAGTGGGGTGTCCTGCATTATTTGGAAGAAAATGAGGTGTTTTTTCCTTGGAGCATGCCTTCTCAGCCCCAGGGTCTGACATACTCTGCAGTAGTGCAATGTAGCCTCCACTCCTCCAAAACAAGGAGTCCTGCTGTGTGCTTGAAAAGAAATGTGTGTTTCTGTGACTCAGTCCCAGCACAGACAGGGAGAAGGATGTCAGTATGGCTTTTGGCTTGACTTGGAGGTGTTCTTGGGTGGTGTTGTTTTGCTCTGTGATCCTCATGAATTTATGTGAGAGAATAAAGTAAGTTGGGAAAGACCTCTGGGATCATTAAGTCCAGCCTGTGACTGATCACTTCTCTGTCAGCCAGACCAGAGCACTGAGTGCCACATCTATCTTTTCCTTAAACACCTTCAGGGACAGTGGCTGCACCACTTCCCTGGGCATCCCAGTCCAATGTCTGATTGCCATTTCTGTGAAAAAATTCTTCCTGATGTCCAACCTAAACCTCCCCTGGCACAGCTTGAATCTGTTCCCTCTCCTCTTGTCCCTGTTCCCTGGGAGCAGATCCCAAATCCCACCTGGCTGTCCCCTCCTGTCAGGGATTTGTNTGCAGAGCCTCTGCAGAGCCCTCCTGCCCTCCAGCACATCCATACTGTCGCCTAGCCTGGTGACACCTACAGATGTGTTAATGGTAAATCCCCATATCTCCAACACACCTGGAAACACAGGAACACAACCAGTGAAGGAGTTTGGGACCCATCTCCATCAAACACTCTCCATGTGCTGCAGCCACCTGTGATGGTTTTCCTGCAATGCTGATGCCTTTAGCCCCTGGCTGTTTGCTGCAGCCACTTCTCTGGGTTAATGATGCCTCTGAAATGCATCTGATGTTTGATCAGAAAAAGTCCCTGTTCTTTCTTGTGAGATAAAGCTGTTGCTGAGGTCAGTGTGCTGAGACCATTGTTAGCCTCTTCCTTGCTTGTCTTTTACAGCCACTTTGCTCCAGGCAGCTAATGAAGTCAGCCAATTAATCTGCTGCCCCTCAGCCCTCCAGGGACCTGCCTTTTCCTTCCAGCACAGTGGAGGTGTTCTAACCTCCGAGTAAAGGTCCACAGTATCTCCTGTGAACAAGAAAAGGAAAGACCCAGGAAATATTGCTACCTGTTCTTTCTTTGACCGCCAAATTTTCTAATCCTTCCCAATAACACTTCTGAAACACTCTGGTTGTTATCCAGCCCTCATGAATGTCTCATCTGGCAGGCTGGCATGAGGCTGGTTGGAGCCTGGAGACGGATACTTTGGATTTTGGCCTGAGTGGTGACCAGACTGCCACATCTCCCATCTCACCTTTTGAGGCAAGGGGGTTTCATGAAGTGATACAAGGCTTTGCCACCAGGGCCACACGAGCCCAGATTTCACAATGGGCCTGAAAAGGAGGAAGTTGTTTGAAATGGGGCTACTTTTATGATGGTCACCAGTGCTCATGCTGAGGGTTGGAGTCCTTAAAACATCTGAGAGTCATCCTTACCTGTGGCACTAATTGTTGCGTTACTCCACAGCATTAGCAAGGACTAAGGTAGAAACACAAAGCCCTACCAGGATGCTTTCTGCCTTGCTAAGGTCTTTCTGCCAAAAAACGCTAATAAAGTGTGTGCAGCAAGGGCAGCTGGATACAACAGATGATACAGATTAAGTGACTTTGTAATTGCTTTGGCTGTCAAACCATGGAAGGCCTTGTGTTTGTTGTTTTTGTGTGGCTGCCTTTCTCTGGGACTCTTCATCCAAAAGGGACTGGAAAAAAGATTTTCTGAATCTGAATTAGTGTGATAACCTGAATAATGCCCAGAATCTGTGCAGAAGTGGGCATCCACGTCCTGGAAAGGCAGAACTGTCCAAACAGAATGGCCTTGGTGTGCTCCCTGTAAACATTGCAGGTGCTGCAAAAAAAGAGGGGGAAAGGGTGAGCACCAGAGGATGTTCTAATAGTTTCTTATGGTTCATCAAAGCTGTTTCATAGCAAAATGCCTGTCTATGGCCTGTTTGAAGAGGGAAGAGGAAAAACTGGCAGGGGCTTGGGTCTCTACAGCTTCACGTGTTAGGGATTTTTTTTTGTGAGGAAGTGGGAAAACATGAAATAAAGGGAAATGTGTATAAATTCCTTTTTCCTGTTCTGATCCTTTGTTGGTGCAAAGAGGGAAGGCCACTGATGCCAGCCCAGATGCTGGTTTGCACTGGAAAGGGCAAATCCACACCACCCACCAGGTGGGCACTTCTGCCCTCCCACACACTGTGGATCAGGACCACAGTTCTTACAGTGACCAGTCACAGCTAGGAGGTTTCAGGCTAGTCTTCCTTGCCCTCCACAGCCCTCCCCCACTGCTCCTTGGTCCATGTTCCATCCCAGAGACCTGGGACACAAGCAGGGACCTTAATTTATAGGGGGGAAAAAAAGAGTCAGTGCTGACAGGAAGAGTGGTGTGAGTGGAAATGAGTTGTGCTGATAAGCCCTCCTGACTGTATTTTATTTTACTGAGGTTCTTAACAAACAATCTTTATGAAATGCAAACCTGGCTTATCAGGCTAATGCAGATTGTCTGAAATCCTTATCTCCCTGGGCCAGTTAGCTGGAGTGATTCCCTTTTCACAGGGAATAGAGAATGAAGAGCTGCACACAAGCCTCCCCCCTCCTCCTTCCAATCACTGCCATTTACTGGCAGTGAACCGAACAGCTCTGATTTCCAAACTCATAAATAACGCAGAGCTGCAGAGCTGAGCTCTCACAAACATTGTTCAGCTGCACAGGGAGCTGGAGTCAGCCAGGAGGGGCCCGGGAGCAGGGCTGGGCAAGGGAAAAAGGGAAAGACCTCCTGGTTTGTGGCACCTTTTTGAGAACAGTCAGCATTTAAGCTGACACCTAATGCTGGAGAAGCATCCTCACAAGATGCATCCCTCCCTCTCACCACTGTGAGCAGACCGAGACCCTGACATTAGAATGTGTTTCCATGGCATGATTTTTGCTCCATAACTTTGCCTGCTGTCTGCTGGGCAGGAGCTGCTGCTATTTGTATGTTGGAGATTTATGGTGAGAAATGTGCCCACTGCTCAGGAGAAGGTTTTTTTCCTTCTTTCTGTTTGTGCAGTCTGTGTATTTTCTGTGCCTTATGTGGGTCAAGTTTGTGTGCATGCGGAATGAATGGCAGATAAATAGTTCTGCTGCTTTTTCTGGGGACAGAAGCATGGTACACACACCAGAGTAAACAGATGCTGCTCTTGTCTCTGCAGTCTCTGTGATCTGTGGAAATGTTCTCCTTTCCTGGACACCATAAGATGGCAGATGATCTGAGCCAGATCCTAGTCCTTCAATTCCTGTCCTGAAGTAACCAGACCTGGTGAAGAAGGGGCCTGACTTGTACACACCAGCACCCTTTCACATCTATTTTGAGTCTTGCCATTTTGAATGCTTTTCTGATCAGAAGACAAGGGTGTAGAGTCAACAATCATGAGGTATAAGGAGGCCTCACAGAGCTACAGCTGTAGGCTCTGTAGGAAACAGGCTTCCCACAGCATGTGGCATACAGAAATTCTAGTGGGGTTGCTGTTGGTTCCTCATTCCTCTTGACATCTGGGAAGATGCCAGCATGAAGGATTAGTCTGGCAACAGAGATTATCTTTCTCAAAGCAGGAGAGCTCGTGTACCCCTGGATGTAGTGTTATCTCTTTCTGTAGATACTACTTAACTCCTAAACCCAGGAATATTAATTACACCAAAGCATGGAAATATCTTGGCAAACACCTCTTTGAGGAGTGTGGAGATATCACTGCCATGGACACCTTGGACACCTTGTTGGATATCCCACAGGTGCAATTGCTGCCCAACCTGGCAGGTCAGCCAGCAGCTGGCAGGGGTCATTGTTTCCAGCCAGCACTGAGGCCTGAACAGTGAAAGGACATTTCTCTGTGTCACAGTTCCTTGAAAAGAACCAACCCACTCTGGTGATGGCTGTGCACACACAGTGTGTGCCCTGGTGGCTGCTTCTCAGCCTCTGTTCTTGTGTTTTTTACCCCGAAGTCAGAAGCTTTTCCCTTTCTTCTTTAAGAAGAGGAGGAAAATTTGGATGAGCAAAGAGGCAGGATGACTTCACCACCCTCTGCAACCTCCCTGTTTTACCAGGCCACTGTGTTCCATTGTTCATTCACACTGTGGGTAGGAGTAAGGAAGGCTCACTGAGCTGTAAATCTGTTTAGGTGGTGTCTGTGAATGGCAGCTGTCAAGCAGGTCTTCAGAGAAAAATGCAGCAGTCTGAGTCACGAGTGATTATGTAAAGCATCTCCAGACCTTGCTATGAGGATGGAGAGTGCGCCTGGAAACAAAGACTCACAATTAGTCTTGGATGATTATATTGCAGCATTTCTACTGGGGGTGGGGATTAAATTTGGTTGTGTCTCTTTTCTTATATGAAGTCCAATTTTAATATCCTTGGAATGTTCTAAAACCTTTTATAGTTGCCCGCCTTACAGATGTCCCTCTGTATAATGGGGGGGGCAGGGGGGAGCAGGGATCAAATTCTTCCTCTTTCCCTGGTTTTGATGTGAATGTGTGTGGGAGGGTCCAGGTCACACTATCTGGTTTTTCTCCTGAGCTGAAGATATCTGTGTGCCCAGTTCTTTCCATTCTAGAGTTCACATGTTTCTCAGTTTGGAGTTTCAACCCTTCATCATGAGTGTATGCTTGGGGTGCAGACCTGCTTCTGTTGAAACCAGCAGATGTTGAATGCATCTTGTCTTGCCAGGACCTGAATTTCACAAGTTTCCCATTCCTTCTGGGAGAGCTGGACTCCGCCTCAGTCGATGCCCTTATGTGGTGCTGAGTTTTGTAGTATGTTCAAGGAGTTATAGCATTGATCTGTCATTTCAGCCTGCCTGCTGAATTGTTACAGGAGAGTTTGCTGCTCTCCACTATGAGAACATTCAGCCTGGAGAAAAGAAGGCTTGGGGTGGGAGTACCTTATTTTTCTTTCAATTACCTGGAAGGAGGTCATAGCAAGGTGGGGATTGATCTCCTCTCCCAGGTGACAGGACAAGAGGAAACAGCCTTCAGTTGTGCCAGGGGAGATTTAGATTGGATACCAGGAAAAATCTCTCCTCTGAGATCTTTGTCAAGCATTGGAACAGGCTGCCAAGGGAATTGGTGGAATCACCATCCCTGGAGGGATGTAAAAGACATGTAGGTTAGGTGCTTAGGGACAAGTTTTATGGTGGACTTGGCACTCAATGTCTGGGCTTGATGATCCTAGAGGTCCTAGAGCAAGAGTTGGGCCTGGTTTGCTTCCAGCTGAACGAGGCACAGAGGAAATTGTGCTTTAGGTCCTTGCATGTGCAGGACCCTTCTACCCAGCTCCTTTCATGGCAGGCCAGGATGGGCCCCACTGAACTGGCCACAGAGAACCTGGGAGGAGCCACACAAGCTGGCCCTTTTCAAAGGTGATGGCTGTTCCTGATAATGCCTGCCAAAGCAGGCAGCTTTCATTTCATCTTTCTAGCGACTAATGCAGACAGATCAATTATGGGCTGCACACAAGGAGAGCAGCTCCTCAGCCCTCCCCCAGATAATAATAAAAATATGCCCATGCTTTTCTCCTTCCTTGAAGTCCCCAGGAGAATATTAGCTGGTGCTGCAGGTGCAGCTGCCCTGCAGGGTGGTGAGAGCAATGAATAGTAAGGTTTTTAGCTCAAGCACACTAAGAGTGTTCAGCAGCCATTGGATAATCCTCTTTTAATCAGATTATGTAAATTACTACTTCAGCATCCCCTATCCCATCTCTTGTCCCCCTGCTCTCCAATCTGGAAATAAAAGGCACTCTAAAAAGGAACATTTAAACTGCAAAAAGGCAGCACTGCTGAAAGGGGTGGTCAGAGGGTGCTGGGATGAGGAGCAGGGGAGCAAGGCTTTGTTTCCAAGCAGGCAGCCAGGCATTTCTGCCCTGACCAAGCAGTGGGAGACACCAGAAAAGCAAAGGTCAGGAGTGGGTGCTGCCTGTGTATGAACAGTGCCTTGGTGCTGGGCTGGGGAGGGCAGTGCTGGTGCCTTCCTGGAGACCAGGATGCCCCAGGATGGTACCTCTGGTGTGCTGGAAGAGCATCCCCTACCTCCTTGGAGCACTGAGACCAGAAGTGTTTGGACAATGCTCTCAGGCACTTGGTGGGACTCCTGGGGACATGTTGTGTAGGGCCAGTGTTGCGCTGATGATCCTTGAGGGCCCCTTCCAACTCAGCTTTTTCTGTGATTCCTGCCTGTTACTTTGCATCTGTGATGTGATGTGAGTTCCTTCATTAACAGTGGAAAAACCAGCACCTCAAACAAAGTTGGGTTGAGAGATGCTGTCACCAGCTTGGACTCATCCCCTGAGCACAGTGACCAAACTGAAGGAAGGGACAGCTTACCAAAAGTGATCTGTGCCTGCAAAGCATGGACTTGTACTAGCCCAGAGCTGCTCCTGTGCTTTAGTGCAGGCAAGGTAATAACCTCCTCTGGCTGTGGGTTTCGTACAGTTTGTGTCTTCCTGAAACATGGGCCAGGCAGTCCCACCAGCACCTTCCCCAAATTTTACCATTGCTCAGAACGTGGCTTATGGCTCTCACTTGTCTCTAAGGCTGCCACGTTTTTCATCTAGGGAGAACTGATGGTATTTCTTTACCAACTGGACTAGAAAGCTGGAGAAGGCAAGGGAGGTCAGTTGCAACTAAAACAGAGGACCTGAGAGCTTGTTAATTCTTTGTGTGCCCACTGAAAATGACCTAGAAAACCAAGCTGAGCTACATTTGTGGGCAAGGTACTCCTGGATGAATGCAATTTGTTTGTGACAAGGATGAGGCTGCCTCTGTTATGGCAGTACAACCAGGGCTTTGCACTGGGCTTTTGGTACTCACAGAGGGACAAGAGAATTTTCTCCCCAGTCCTTCTCCATTGTTGAACACACATCTGATATTTATGTCTTGTTCACTCAGGGTAGGCAAAGATGTCTCAGGGGCTGTTTAAAATTTGTACAAACAGAGCTCATATCCTGCAGGTTTGATGGGTCCAGCAGGTCACAAGGCACATCAGGGTTTCATGGGCTCAGGTGACAGACACAGGTGGGGTGGGGACACACTGATGTGTACACAAAGGACTTCTCTGATGTCAATGGAGCTGCTTCCTTGTGCTGTGGTATGAGAGACTGGGACATGAGCTCTGCAGGAACAATATTCATGGCCAGGTGCGGAAAATGAACACCCTGGTCCAAGCTATTAGGAACTGCTGCCTAACCTTGAAAAATTATTTTGAAAATGCAGATGATCAGATATGCATCTTGCATAGTTCTCACCTGGAGGAATTTTGTCTAAAATTTGTCTTCCTTTCTCTGTCTGCTGCTGGCTTCTATAGAGGCAATGGAAAGTAAAGGGGTGTTTAGCATGGTCATGTGATGGAATACAGGTGAACTAAAAGGGTAAGGGGGTGATTCCTGCATGCTGCAGATCAGCACTGTTTTGTGCTGTAAAAAAGCAAAAAGTTCATTCCTTTGCACCAGCTGAGCATTGAAATACAGAAATATTTTTAAAACTATTGACCCAAATTGATAAAAAATATTAAGAAAGTACTTAAAAATAATGGAAACAAAGCTGTTGACAAGGAAATTTGAAACTATACTTCCTCTCCACCATCAAGGCAGCAATATGGCCATATATTCATAATTCAGCAATATAATAGGATGGAGTAACTTTAAAAGTGAAGGAAGAAAGCAGCCTTTAGAGTCAGAATAGTACATACAGAATAGTATGAAATGAATTGTGTAATTATAATGAACTCCTGAAAGGCTGACTTAATTGGAATGTCCCTTTGCACACACATGCACTGCTGGTCCTGTAAGACCCCGGCACCAAATCTGGGACCTTTCCTTTGAGGATTTCAACCTCAACAATTCCCATGCAGCAACCTGCACTAAAAGATGTTGGAGAGATTCCCAGCAAATTTCCTCCTTTCTTGCAAGAGTTCACCTCAAAGACCAAGCTACATGGCTCCAAAGACTTGTACATGAAGGAAGAGGACTTGCCAGGCTGTGGAAAATCCTAAAGATCCCAAACACATCAAATCCAGATGGCTGGGGATTGAGATTTTTGCCTGAAGTCATACTGGAAATTAAAGCTCTTGGTCTCTTGACAACTTCTTGTTATTAATTTTAAGTTTGTTGTAGAAGGTGCGCCTATGGCAAAGATCCTTTGAGGCTTTTACTCTACTCAGAAAGATTTTCTTAAATTCAACTTCATATTTCTTTGAATCTCTGTTTTGAGTGATGCTGGTGTGGTCACCTTATTGCTGCATGCAACCTGGCTGAGCTCCACCTTGTGTGCCCCTGAAAGTGACAGCTGCTTATCCTTTCAGATGCCTGACTTGCTTTCCTCTATTTTAGGTGATTTCCAAGAACTTTTAATGTCGAGGTGCATCTGTGTCAAGTGGAAAATGATCTGTTTGTCTCTCCCCTTGCTCCTAGTGGAAAGGTTTAGAGGCACATTAGATTTTCAGTCTCTTTATTCTGTGGCTAAACATTTTCCTCAATGCTATCAGCAAGTTTCAGCATTAAAAAGGAGAAGATTTTTGGCTTCTGGAATTAAGCCAGAAAGTGTGGCCAGAATTTAAAGCACCCCCTGATGTGTTTTGTTAACACTAATAAGAGATTCAAAATGCTAAGAAAAAGCTTCAGATGATGAAAGTTTAATATTTCAGCAGTCTGCGTGCAGCTGCTATGCTGAACCTCAAGGAGCCTCTGCCAGCTCAATGTACTCAAAATCTATTAATCTAAATTATGATTTTAAAGGGCAGGAGCCCAGATGTTCGTAATTGTTTCTTATTGTTTACATATGTAGAGCAGGGCTCTGAACTCACAGTGATAGCAGAGCTGTGTGTTTGCAGCCTCTCACTGTCCTTTTCCTGCCCGTCACTCTGTGTGTGCTGCTTTCATCAGGCTCACCTGGGTCACCTCACAGTGCTGAAAAATTGCTTGAATCCAGGCCCATCCTTTGAAATCTCTGCTGGTATTTAGGCAGGATTCTCTGCTATATCCTGCTCACTGGCAAGTAAGAGTTTTGCTAGAGAAAGACAGAGTTTGAAGTCTGGCCCAGTGAGAACCATAAATATTTGTTTGCCCATCTGACCATCACTGTCTTGGAGAGGCTTCTCTTGGCCCTGGAAGTTGTGCAGCAGGATAAAGCCTTTTGCTCCAGCTGGCGTACCACACAGTCTCCTATGCCAGAAACAGCTTTTCTTCCTTTTTGGAAGAGGAACAACGAGGGTTATGCCCCTAATTTTTTTCAGGGGCTGGAATTTTAATCCTGGCATGATGAATTTCAAAAAGAGACCCAGTTTTGAGATGTTCACACTTCGCAGCCACCTACGTATTCTTGACTTCTTGGAAGTGGCCAGCTTTCAAGTGTCACACATGGAAAGTGCAGCTGCATAAGACAGAGCATTCAGTCTGCTACTTCATCCAGGTCAAGTAGTTCCTGGTGCCTGTAGTGCAGAGGCGAGGTGGCTGAAGTGACCTGCTAATATCACACCTTACAAAATGTGTTTGGTGTCTCCTCCAATTTTCAAGGACTGGTAACAGGTGGCTGCTGAATACCAGACCTGTTGCAGGTAAAGAATTGCCCCAGACTCCAGGGAAACTGCTGGGATGTATCCTAGCAGAGATTTTTGCGAGGAGGAGCAAGACCAGGGTGCAATGTTGCTTCCACAGCTCTTGTTCCTGGCTGAGCTATACTGTCTTGGCAACTATGGGCTGGTCTGTGGAAAAGTAATGCCAGGACTGCAGGGATGGATTGGTAATGTGTTGCCCCTGCTGCCAGGTCACTGGCAAGTATGGAGAGGAAGATGAATGAGACTGGTGTGGTTCATGGGTGCCAAGTAATCACAGCTCAATAGGAAGCTTAATAAAGACACAATGAAGCAGACTCTGATGAATGACCCCTTCAGAGCATTTCAACAGGATGAAAAAGACCCTTGAAGCTGGTGTAAAAGTCAGCCACCCTGTGCCATGTCATCAGCATTCCCAGTGCTGGCTCTGCACCTGGGACCTCCTGCCCAGTGCCTGGCAGTGGGTCCTGGTGTGCCCCAGCAGTGCAGAACAAAGTGCTGTCGTGTTTGCACCCTCTCCTGCATGGGAATGAAAAGCAGTCCATCCTACCCCTCTCCCTGCAAGCAAAGAAGGTTTCCTGTTTGTGCTTTGTCTGGACAGGTTTTGAAAGCTCTAGGCAGTCAAATATCCAAGCAGTTAGGGATCAAAACTTCAGTTCCTTTCCCTTTCTGTACTTACAAGCCCCCTTCCCTACTGCTGGCTGGACCATCTCAGGGCAGGTTTTGGGTACATAATAGATTGGAGGAAGTAACAGAGAGGAGGGGCACTCCAACTCTCCAATGTAAATTACATGGAAATTAGGCTTCTGTGAGGCCAAAGGCCCCTCCGGAATAGGGCCTTTAGTTAACATAACACTTGTGCTAAATGAAGCGGTTGACACAGCTTTCAGGCTGTAGTGCCACTGTTAATTTACCGTGTGAAAGGGCTGAACCTCCAGTCGAGTTCTGCAGAGAACAGCTCTGCCCCGGTAGGGACCCGAGGTTCATTCTCTCTGGAGAGCAACCGCATCATTCCACTGCTGGCTTATTAATATTTATGGGGCAATCCTGTTAGCTGAAACATTCTCAGTGCTTTTAAAAACCCAATAGGTGGCCACTGCTAGGAGCCATCTTACTGTTTGGGGTGAGCTGGTCTGGGTAATAGCTGAGCTTTCCTGGGACTTGGCAGAGGGAAGTGGTGGAGTGTGCCTAAAGCTGCTTATCCTGGGTGAAGAAGTTTTTCTGCCCCATGAAAGTGGGGTAATGAGCTGGGGCTTCTCCTTCCCCACCTCTTGTTCTCCTTTGTATCCCCAGGATATTTCCTGTTGATCCATAAGCAGGTATCTTGCTCTTTTTCTACCTATTTGCTCTTATGTTCATCCAAAGCAAAATCCCTGCACTGAATGGAGAAGTGGATGGAGGAGCAGAAAGGATTGGATGGGTCCCAGAGGATCTGTATGATTGCAGTAAGGCTAGTTGGCCTGTGCCTGGGGCAGTTTTAGGACCATTTTCATAGAAAGAAAGACTAGTTTGGGTTGGAAAGAACATTTAAAGGCCACCTAGTCCAACCTTCCTGCACTAAACAATATTTTCAGTTAGATCAGGTTGCTCTGTGCCCCATCTGAAATGACCTTGAATGTTTCCAGGGATGAGCCACTCACCACCTCTCTGGGCAGCCCATGCCAGTGTTTGACCTATAAATGAGTGGTTACCCAGGGCAAGGGTGAGGCTGGATGGACCAGTCTCTGGCATGGACACAGACACGATTGGGGTGAGGTTATTCTGCAGGTTTTGGGTTTTGCACTCGGATGTCACCTTCCCTGTTGTCACTGAGCAGAGAGGAAGCTTTGGGGACACCCCAGCAATGGAGAAAGAAGTTTGTGTTTCATTGGCCCTACATCTTAGCCACAGGGGTAATGGAGCTGACTCATCTTTGCTGTAAAAGAGTGAGCTAAACCTTAGTGCAGTGCCTGGGCCCTGAAGTGAAGGGCAGGCTGGAAGAGGTGTGAATTCACACCTGTGGCCTCCTGCTGTCACACAGAGTGAGGCAGAGGGGCAGCCAGGGCTTGGGGCAGCACTGGGACAGCAGCAGCTGTCGCTCTCCTCTGGCTGCAGAAGGTGCCAAGTGAGAGGGAGCTTCCACCGAAGAAGAGAGTGCAGGATGCACTTGTCTGCACATGGTCATCCCCAGCTGCACCTCACATCCTGTCAGAGAAGAGCAGGAGCTTCCTCCTGCTTGGGAGTGCAATAAATACTCCAGCCTGTTCCTCAATTCTGAGTCATGCAAAGGGGGTCTTTTGAAAGAGCCACATCTGGAAACACTAACAAGCTCAGAGCTGGATAAATAAGTAAAATTTAAAACAAAACAAAACAAACAAAAAAATAGAGGATAAAGAGGGGAAAATTATACTTTTGCTGATGCCAGTTCCGTCCTTTCCTGCAAAGTTCACCTAGTCAGAGTCACTGAGATAAGTGACTAAAGCTGGTAAGCTACCACCCCACACTAGCCCCAGGAAAGGGCAGGGGGCATGTGGTGAGCAGAGAAAAGGCAGGACAGAGAGAGGATCTCCTGGGAGATGCAAAACAAGCTCCCTGGATTGCCAGAACTAGTGGTGACACGCGCCAGACAAAGGAACTGCTACTCTATAAATGAGGCAGCCGGGACCAGCACTAGGCTGACTCCAGCAAGAGCAAGCTCTGTGGCCAGGCACTGGAAAAGCATCGGGAAAGAATCACAGGAAGGGTCTGATTTTGCTGCCTGTTCACCCCCTAACCAGGTTTCCAGAGGCACAAGTTCCAGACAAGTAAGTGACAATGGCCTCTTCTCTTAACAGCTATGCTCCCCTCTTTTGGGCTTATCCTGCAACTTTCTTAGGAAAGCCAAAATTTCCCCTCAGAGCAGGGAATATTCTTAAAGGAAGGGATTTCTGCAGTGACCTTTTACCAATTTGCTGTATTTTCATTTCTTATTGTGGCACCTCTCTTCTTGTCATCAAACATTTAAGAGTAAGGCATCTCATCTGACAAACAGCCATTTACATCTGGCTGCACTTCATCAAGTGAAGGGACACTTTGTACCTGAACCTCCCAAATTCCTAGTATCCAGAGAGAATCAGTGAGTCAGACCTTACCAGAAGAAAGTATTGATTGGTTTTACTGCTTTTGAGAGAAATGTTGATGGTGAGATATAGAGGAAACGGAAGTGATTTTATAATCACCGTTCTTAACTATTCCTAGATTTCCTTACAGCTGTATAATTACACACTAGGCAAACTCATTTATAGCACTGGAAGCTGCTGTAAATCAGTTATTGCACTGGTGCAAAAAGATTAGACAGAGCATTATAGACTCCCCGAGTTCAGAACTAAAGCTTAAATGAATTCTCCAATGCTGTTTGATATTTAAAACAAATTAATTGCTAAAGACAAATAATCATTATTCACTAGACTGCGTAGAAACTCACTGACAGTGTCAGCAGGTAAAGACGCAAGGAATCAGTTTTAAATTCCAACCCTCACATATTTAAAAATATTTCCATACTTTACTGGTCACCTATATTACAGCTGATACAGATGTAAAATATATAGACATTTGAATTTTCCTTAGTTCAACAGTGCACTTAGGAGGAAAAGCTTATCTTTTTTTAAAAATTTCATTTCTCCTGTTAAATATTAGTAACTCTCAGAAGGTGAGAAAAACTTTTGAAATTGCCAATATAAAACACGTTCCGATTTCCAGGGGTAGCCTTCTGCATAAAACTATTTGCCTGAGAAAGATAATAAACAGCAAAACATGTGTTTTTTGAAGCTATCTCTAGCCTTCCTGATTACCTTGTAGCACTACAGGACAATATTTCATTTTCAGAATTTTTTCCATCATGCATTTCTATATTATTCCACACAGACAAAAAAAAAAACCAAAAACAAACCCACAAAAAAACAAAACAAAACAAAACAACCAACCAAACAAAACCCCCACAACCCAAACAAACAAACAAACAAACCCCAAAATAAAATAAAAGTCAAACAGACAGCCAACTGCAAAGCTAACCAACCAGACAAAAGCCCTAAAATAAATGCAGCTTCTTTTTACTGCCTGTTTACATAAATCTTTGCGGTAGTTGTGATATGAGCAGGTGATCCAAGAAATGAAGTGCTCTTCACAGCTAGCATTTCTAGGCAGGAAATTTGTGGACTAAATGCAGGTGGTTGAGGCAGGTATGATCTTTGTGCTGCTGTTGCTCTCAGGAGCCGCCCCACAGAGGTTGGTGGCAAGACATTCAGGGGAAAATGGGGTTGTGCTCCTTGTCTTGCAGTGGTTTGTATCTCACTTTCAGAAGCTAGAACCTATGTGCTCATGGTGACCTTGTGTCTTAGGCACAACAGGCACTGGTTTGACCCAAGTAGTTAGCAGCCTAGTTTGGGCTTTGGCAGAAAGATGGGGTTCAGCACTGGATGTGGTCAGACCTTCTTGCTTTGGCTGTAGTCAGACAGATTTGCCACCAGCCTCAGAGCAGACCTGGATAGAATGCAAAAGCAAATATTTTTGAGCGCCACATCCAAAATTATAAATATCTACATTCCCCCTGATGCAAATGTCCTTGTCAGACCTGGATTTTCCCCTTTCTGCTCCCAACAACTTCTCTAGCAGTGTGAGCTGCTGCAGACTGCTCTCTGCTGCACTGTAAGACACGCAGCATCTGGTCCCACTCCTCACTCACATCCTTTCTTCCAGGAAAATGTGGACTTTCCTACATACAAAGGCAGGGCAAGTGATTTCTGCTATTCACAGCTGCCTTCCTGCCTTGTTTTGGCAGAGAGAGGGAGGCAGGAATGAGTGATGCAATGAGGTGGGAGAAATATAAGTGTGGAACAGAGTTTTGAACACTGGATCTGGGGGAAAAAAAAAAAGAGATCTGAAGAACTCCTGGAACAGAACCAAACTGTTTTTCTTCTCTCTGTTTACCTTAAAGCATGGGGAGGATGTCTCTATGTAGTATTTGACCTGTTAATTTGGCAGAGACTGTTGTTAAAGGAAACCCACAGGAACCGTCGTTGAGGCTAGAGAAGCACTTTTCCAAGAGACACTCTCAGATTCTCTGGAACAGAAAATAACAGAAGTGCAACTTTAGCAGAGAAAGGCTAAACCTTCTGGCAGAGTGCTCCTTTCTCAGCTTAGCAACCTGTCATGCCCCTGCCATTGCACTGGAACTCCATTTAGCAAAAGCTGTTGCAGCCCAGGAGTGGGTTCTCTTTTTTTTTGGTGTTGAGCTGTGGTATAATTCATCTTTCTGCAAAGAACCATGAAAAGTATTGAGCAGAAGGGAACCACATGAAAAAAATCCAGCAACAACAACAACAACAAAATCCCCCCAAACCCCAAAAAAGCCCACTCCCATATGCAGAGTAAACCATTTACTGAGCTGTATCTTTATCACTATTCTCAAGTTCTTGGCCACATACTTTGTGCTCTCCCAAAGGCCATCTGGGTGGCAGCCCATTCATTGCTTTGCAGATCTTCCTTTCCCAAGGCAGGCCTAAAGGGCATGATACCACAGTGTGCATGCTGTGGAGTCTGTGGAGTCTTTTTATTGCAGAAAGCAGAGAGCTCTTCGCTGCTGGAGACCTGCACCCTCCAGGAGGGCAACTGGATTACAAAGCTCAGCGACCCAGGGGCAACACTGGATCAGGTGAAGGACCTGCCCCTTGAAACTAGGATCACATGCAGTATAGTAACCCCAAAAATGAAGGATGACTTTATCCTGAGACCTTCACACAGCTGCTTTTGAAGGCTCCAGTGATATCCTTTTTCTGAAGGTTCAGTGAGAGCACAAGTGCGGCCGTGAGAGTTTCTGTAAATGCTGCCCTTAGACTGAAGGGCTCCCAAGAGCAGATATTCTACTATGTGCATTTTGTCCTCGATTTACAGACTCTAAAAAAGGTAAATCACTGTGTCAGTGTGGACTGGTTTTTATAGTGCTTTTGCTGCTCTGCTCTACTGTGTACCGTGGCGTGATTGTCAGATAACACCCCCAACAGAGGCATGAGGCAGGGAAAGGAGCCCTTGTTTACTCCTGAAGTAGCTCCTCTTCCCACATCTTATTTGAAATAAAATTAAGTTCACTGATAGTGTAAGGAATCACCCTGGGGATGCAAGGAAAGGCTCTTTTGATTCATTATACCAGCACTCAAGGCTGGGACACCCTGTGCTTTGTCTGCTCTAACACACAAATTCTTACATACACTTAAATTTTTTTTTCCGCAAACCTTGCAGAGGTTTATAAGCAGGATGGTCAAGGAAGTGCAGGGAGAAAAAAAAAAAAAAAAAAAAGAAAAAAAAAAGAAGAAAAAAAAAAGATGAAGGAATTTGCCTGAGGCAAGGGAACCACAGAAACACAGAAGTTCATCGCCCTGGTTGCCAGCTCTCAGCACTGAGATCTCTCTATGTCTTTGTCCTGTGGGATTATTTCAGATGGGAGGCACTTTGGGAAGGGTCAGGACTGAGATACAGTGAGGCAGCAATGGGGACAGTGAGTTGAGGAAAGCTGGGGGGAAGAGCCTGTGCATAGTGGTGAGCTTGCAATCCATCAAACTGGGGAGCATTGTCCCCTCTGCTCTTCCTTCCCCTCCCAACACAAAGAAAATCCCTGAAATCCAAGTGGCCACGCAGCAAACTGTGCATGATTAAGATGCAAGGAGTGAGTTTATTACTCCTCGGGAATGGGAAAAAAAAATAAAGTCACATGTCAGCGATAGGTAGTGTTTTGTCTTGTGATACCCATGCTCAATCTTGCCCTCTGCACGAAGTTGAGTCCCACACTCTCAGGCTTGTGTGAAACTGAAGAGTTTCCCCTTTCTCCTCTTGCCCAAATCACAGCGATGCAAAGCAAACAAAGCACAGCAGCAAGGAGTGATAGCTAGGGAATCTTTGCTCCCCACAGCAGATCAGGCTCACGAGCACCTGCCTGGTAGAGGAAACAGGCACCATCTGCTCTTCTGTTGCCATTTACTTAAGGGCTGGGGGAACTTTACAGAATCCAGTGCAATGTGTTAAATAACCAATTTTAGCAGGCTTCCCCTGTGGAGTGATGGTGTGGCACCGCAGGTTTACTAGAAACACTCCAATTCTTGGTGGCAGCAGGCATCTGCTGTCTGATCAAGATTTGCAGGAGCAGGTCTCCAGTGGCCAGCTTCAACATGGATTTAACTTCACAGAGGTCAGAAGTATAACTTGAGGGAGGAACTTTCTCGTCCAAGATCGTTAGTTAATAGCATCCTGCTAATTATGACTGACTGCTGGGCTGCCGGCGACTCCCCTGCCAGCCCTCAGACATGAACTGCTGGCATTTGCTGGGGAATGTCTGGCTGAGATGTGCTTGGTGCCTGAGCTGCTCTGTTTCTGCTGCTGCTGCTGCCTGAATTGCCTGAAGAGAGAGAGGCTGTGAGAACTGCTGCTGCTGCTGGAGAAATCTTCATCCCTTCTGCCGTTCAGTCTTTTGTCTGGCAAAACTCGCGGCTGCATTAAGAACAGCCACCATTCCGCCCACCATACATTTTTATATTTTTCAGATAGGTAGGCAGGGGGTGAAAAGAGCTTCAGATGTCTGTTTGATGGGTAGTGGTGGCTTGTTTTTCCTTTTTTTTCTTCTTTATCTTTCTGGTTGTTGGAGCAGATTATTTATTTGCATAATTCTCTTTACATGTAGCAGATGTACACCTTTTAGCTCATGAAACTGCATTTACCTCTTACTTCTGGACATACCTTCTTGACCTAAGTTAAATCCTTTCATCAGTGCAAAATTTTGTCCTTCAAAGTACTTCCTCCACTGAAAATAGTGTAAATCTCCAGTTTCACATTGCTGAGAGGAGAATTAATCCTCTTGAATTTAATCAGCTGTCTTCCTGGATTTTTAATTGTCAGCTAAATGTGGGGGGCTGTTAATCTGTGGTTGGGAAAGGTGAGCAGAAAGTACAGAGTCCAAACCTGCAGGTTAATAAATCTGTACATTATTTGTACAAACAGGTAATTTCTGCACAGATTTAAAACAGACCAGTGGGAGACAAGCAGCACACAATCAGTAGATGACATGTATTTTATGCAGTGCATCAGAGAAAGCTAAAGAATACATTGCTTGGTTGTGCAAAATTATCAAAGACCTGAAGTGCCAAATAATATACTGAAAGTTTGGTGAAAAGGGTTGGAGAGAAGGAAGAAAAAGGAAGAGAACAAGACAAAAGAAATGAGAATCAGATCCCTTGCCAGCAAACTGGCTGCATTTTAACTAGAAGGTGCTGTGGTTACAGGGAACTCGAGAGATGTGTAGGTGACTAGAGCAAAAAGCTGTGCTGAAACATTATAATTGCTGCAGGATTGCACCAGAGTAATTTTTTCTTCTATGTTTCTAATGGAAACTCCAAGCACAACAACAGGAAACCCATGCTGGTAAAGACAAAAAGGAGAGGAATTTAAGGTGGACAGACATATTGAGGTGGCTTACACCTGAAACAAAGCTCCCTATAGAGCTATACTTGCAAGAGGAGGCACTGGGAAAGGAAAGACGCTGTTGTTTGCTCATCTTGAATAAATGTCAGAAATACAAACACACGTTTTTGAAGTGTAAAGCAGGAGCTGTTCTCACAAAGGCATCTGTTTGCAGACAAGGCTTGTGACCACAAACGTAGCATTGTCCTTTCCAGAGGCATGAGTAGAGAGACAAAGAAAGCATGGCTGAAGGAGTAGGCTGGGTTTATTTTTCCACTAATAACACCACTAACAAGACAAGAGGAGCATGTTCATAGCACCAGGGCTGGGTGTTGACCTGCTTTCCTGGAGTGGTGTGCTGGAGGCTGTCTGCAGCAGGAGGAAGACAGGAAGGAGAATCTCTCTTGGTACTTTTTGCTGAGATGTAAACAGGTACTCAGCAAACACTGACCCACATGGCAGAATTACAGTGCAGAGCCCCAAAGGCCTGGCAAAATACTGTCCAGTCAACCCATTAGAAGAAAAGAGGAAGCCCAAATAGCTTCGCCTATGTTACAAAAAATAACTACCTTTGAACAGATAAATATGTCTTCAGAAGGGAGAAAAAAAAAACCCCAAAGAAAAAAATCAAACAACAACATAAACACCAAAACAGAAGACAGAGAAAGAAGCAGGTGGCATTCTGCATTTCACATGGATTTGAGCAGCTGCTTGGAAGAATAAATCTGTGAAGGCAAAATTTTTTTGCCTTGGGCACTGAAAACATTGCACTATGGAGAAGCACTGGAAGGCAGCATTTAAATCTACCACTGATGTGGCAATGTTCTTGCCAGAAAGGTACATGCAACATGTTTGAGGTAGGTGCAAAGCACCAAGCAGATTTGTTTCCACAGCACAAACAAAAAATGATACAAGGAGCAGGAGAACAATTAAAAAAAGATAAATAAAAAGAGACATATAATCCCCATTTGGATCAAGCAGTGAGTCCTAATATAAGTCTACAAAAGACGAGAAAAACTCTCAGCAGCCTGAAATAACACGGTTTTTTTTTTAAAGGAGCCTTTCATGAAGCAAGGCCATTTTGATGAGACAATTTTCTCATCCCCTAAAGGTATGACAGAAATTGCAGACTTCTACCAAAATAGAAATGTATTAGCAGTGCAAAGGCCAGAGTTAAGAGGAGCCTGTGAAGTGGTGTCAGCACGACCATTTACAGTGTATAGGGTTGTTCCTGTACTGGCTGCATCCCTGACCAAAAGTCTCTGAACACAGCTGTGATAGGATTTATAGTGCTGCAGCTGTGTTCCCCTGGCAGCTGGTAATCCCTGTTGAACTGGAACACGAAGGAACTGGGCGGGAACTTCTCTGTCTTGGCTCCCTGACAGGGCATCCCAATTAAACTGTGAGTCACATTTCTGTTTCTTTATTCCCTTGGACTTTCACTGTGTATTTTGGTGAACCCCGAGTGTCTTACATGGTGTAAAGCTGCTTCAGATGGAAACAGGATCACAGCTGGGCTGTCATCCCAAAGTTTCCTCTTCCTGGGGATGAAGGATGCTATTCCCTATGCTCCCCACTCCCCTTTACAGAACTACAGTAAACAAGGGTTTGCCAATGAGTATAAAAAGCTGAGGTTTTCATATGCATAAGAGGGTAAGTGGAAACATTTGTCCTTTAGTCTCTTGGCTGTGGATAACTCTTCCCTGCTCCAAATGTCTGTGTGCCATTGGCATAAAGAGCTGCTTCAGAAATGGAGTCTGTTTCCTCCAGCGCTGGGAGAGAAGGGAAGACACTTTCCCATGGTGGTGGGAGAAGGGTTAGGGCAATACAAAGATCTTTTGGCTGTCTTTCTGGTAAATGGCATTTAGAATCACTGTGCACCCTTTGCCTTAGTACTCTTCTTTGCCAGGTCTGCTCTGGGCACAGGGCTCCCTTTGCTTGGCTCTGTGAGGGTGGACAGGGAACAACTGGGGAGAGGTTTTGTCTGGGATGCCAGCATGCTTTGTAGGAATCACACTTTCCCTCATGCACTTATGGCACTTGTGGCTTTAGTCTTGGCATTTCTCAGAGGCTAAAGCAGAAGCCAGACTGAAAAGTGTCTGATACCAGCAGTGAGCAGCCACTGTGGGCTGGGCAGGGAACCAGACTGGTGCAGCCCTGGAGAAATAACCACTGTCACACGTGTCTGTGGTGTTGGCTGCTCACTGAAGGTCCATGGCAAAGTCCACCTGGCTTAGTTTCAGCCAGGAATCATCAGCTTGGGCCAGCTGGGTGCAGACTCCAGGGAAATGTGAAATGAGGCTGGGAAAGCATAGATGTGTTCTGCACTGGATCTGCCTGCTTTCCCCCATAAAAAGTGCCTGTGTGGCTCTCATGCAGCCTGGTGGGATGACAATTGCATTGTCTGTGGGAATTCTGTTGGAGGGGAACTCTGAGGAGCCTGGAGAAGCTGGGCTTGTTGCAGCACCAAATGCTTCTATAAGGAAATTAAACTCCTTTACCTCCTTTGTGAAGTTCTTACTGACCTCTGGAATCTGGTTGCATCTCTAATACTTCTGATCATGACTTTAGGGTGAATCTGTGAAGGATGTGCAGGACAAGAGCACCAGCCAGAGAGGGCAAAAATTGGAAGCCTAACACCACCGTTAGGTGCTTGTCACTGGCCCAGAGGTTACAAAAAAAGCAGCCTGTGTGAAAGCCAGGGGTATCCTGCATTCACTCACCATCTCCTTTGCTTTACAGCAACTTAAGAATGACAAGGAAGATCTTCACCAACACCAGGGAGAGGTGGAGGCAGCAAAATGTCAACAGTGCCTTTGCCAAGCTGAGGAAGCTCATTCCCACCCACCCACCAGACAAAAAACTGAGCAAGAACGAGACGCTCCGGTTGGCCATGAGGTACATCAACTTCCTCGTAAAGGTCCTGGGAGAGCCAAGCCTGCAGCAGACAGCAGTGGCAGCTCGGGGCAGCATCCTGGGGCTCTTCCAGCAAGCCCCACACTTGCAGAGCATGGAAAAGCTGGCACTGATTGAAAACTGTAGTGTCTCCTGTCCCGGCATGAGCAGCAATATTGTAGAGTACTGGTCAGAGGCATCATGTCCCTAGCAGACAATGAGATGAGCAGTCGCAGTGTTAGTGTGATAGTCACTCCCTCCTGGCAGAATCTGTGGGTTGCTCTTCTGTGTACTGTGATTATTTATTTATATTTATTGCTATTTAATTTGCATTTTTATTTAATGGGATAGGAAATCCTTGGTTGTGCAAAAACCTGGAAGTCCAGATGGAGAACTTGTGATCTCTGGGAGCTTGGGAGGACTTGGTGCTGTCATGGCAGAGTCCAAGCCAGAAGAGTCTTCTGCCCAGATCTCCTCCATAAATCAGGGCATAGAAATTCCTTCAGTGTTTCTGACATGGAAAGAGATTATTCTCCCATGCTATTTCAAGGAAACACTATTGAGATGAAGAATTATGACAGCATAATTCTTAAGACACAAAATTTATCCACAACAGACATCTGGCCTCAGTAGTGGAATATTTTGAGAGATGTGATATTTGACATAGTCCTCCATGAGTTGTTCTAGGGGCTAATTGTACTCACTCTTGAACATGTGAATCTTATTTCTAGCTTGATTCTTTTTTTTTTTTTAATTTAAATCCTAGCCCTTGAACCTGGCTATATCTTTCCTCATCAGACTGGAGGGATCCCTTATGTCAGAGAAAAGCACATTAAAGAAAATTAAATGTTAGGTTAAGGCAAAAAGTGCCAATTAAAAATGACAAAATACATAGTCATAGATGACTTTCAGTGGGTTCAATAGGCAAAGTAAATCTCCTCCATAGCAACAACAGTGTGCAGTGTGAAGGAAGATAGTCAGCTATGCCCCAGCTGCCTTAAAAACCCATCAAAGAGGTTGGTGACTCAATGCTTTTGTTCTTCTGTAGGAGTTGTAGCAATGGGGGAGGTCCTCTTTGGGACGGAGGTCCCAGGACAAAGGCCTCAGTGATGCACTGTGAAAACCTTTGTGGACACAACCATGTCTATAGTTGTGCATGCATACTTTGCTGCCTGCCCTTAAACTCCCTGCTTCCACCTGCTCTAGCTGAGGTTCTTCCACCTGGATACTATCCCAAATGGGCCAATGGAGCAAGGACAAAGAAATTGCTGTAAATATCTTCCATTTGTGAGTCACTTCCCTATAGGAAAAGCACCAACCATCATGCTGTAGGGATTTCCACGATAAGCTGCAGGAAAAGAGGTTTCATGCAAGTGGCCACTGTGGGTTATTGCTGCCCACAAAAAAAATCCAATTTAATTTCCTGAGCTATAACCTGTGCCAGCCAATGCCTGGTCTGCTCATGTGACTTATGAGCAGCCCAAAACAGCAGAGAAAATTACACCAGGCTTAAGTAGAATGGCTCTCTGGTGAGATCTGCTCCCACTGACACAAGTGCCTCTTGATTTCCATGTGGACCAAGGTACATGTCAAGGCTTAGAAAAGACAATTGTTTATGACTGGTGAGGAAAAGTAGCTCCTGTAGGCCAAGGCATGTCCCTGGGCTATTTCTGTTTGTTCATGAGAGAAAGAGGTACTTTCAGAAAGCAGAACTAGGGTTTGTGCATGCAGCATGTACGGCCTTTCTGCACAAGGGGATTTGGCACCTGAAGCTGAGCTGCCTTTCAAAGCCTCACCAAGCACCAGGTGCACCAAAGAAGCCAGGGCTGGCTCCTGCTATGGAAATGTTGAGCTATTCTCAGCATTGATAAAAGCCAAGGTCTGAGAAGAACACAGCTCACCCCATCCAGCGCTGGTGCTGTAAGGTACAGGCATGCCAGTGGACAGATTTTGACCAAAAGAAAGAAAGAAAGAAAAAAAAGGAAAAAAAGCTGAAAGAGTTCATGTTGATTTGGTTTCCTTTCTGAACACTGCTAATAATTCTCTTATCCCTGGGTTTGTGAGCTGTCAGGATGGCCCTGGAGAGCAGCTGAGTGGAAAGGCCTGAGAGTTCTTTGCATGGTTCAGTTCATTTCTCCCCACCTCTGCCCACCTTAATGTGACTAAATGGAGCCACAGCCTCTTCTGCATGGCACCTCAAAGGTAATGAGCCACATCCTCCTCCCAGCTTTCCACTGGCTTGCTGGAATTGCAGCAGGACAAATTAGTCCAAATAAATCAGAGCACTTCCTGCTGAGGTGTGGTGGTGCTATTTAGTCTACCAGTCACTTGCTATCCTAGGAAACACACATCACCAAGGCAAGGAAAAACATCTTGTGAGCAGCTGTCATGCTGGGAAGGGGAAAGAAAACCTGGCAATTTTGTAACATAACATGCTTGTTGTATTTTCTATGCTGAAAACCTTCCCTTGTTGTTATTGCTTCTGCTCACATCACCGTTTTCTTTGATCTCCTTTCAGTTTAGGGGCTCCCGACTGTCACATCCTAGGTAGATTCCCTAGATCTCTCTACCAAAGATTTCTTTTTTTGGTCAAGTTTCTTCTTTGTGTTTTGGGGATTTCTTATCTGTGTCATCATGAACAAATACAGTGCAACTGATAACACTTTGTGCTATATGATGTAATTTAACACCTAATATATTCCAAATAAATTATTTAAGAAACTAATCTTTGTTGCTCTAAACTTCTCTCTAGTCCATATTGTATTTCCATCTATGAGCTGAGAAGACTTTGACCAGCCCTTGAAAAAGACAAATAACTAAATAACTAAAATTTCATTGTGCAATGCTGTTATTTCTCTCTTCCAAACATTCACTATTCTTTAATCAACTTCATTTTAAAAAGCATAAGACACTCTAAAGAATCAATTTGGAGTCCATTGCCATCTAGAAATGTTCAGATAGGCTCTTTGGATATAAAAATTAATGCAAAGTTGAGGGGAGCTTAGGATGTAAAGCTGTTTTTTCTGGCTAACAATTCAATCCCCAACCAAATCTGAGGCTGCGAAAGGGAGAGGAAGCACTAGGGTGACAGATGCTGAAGTTGTGAGGAAGAGATTGGAAATCACTGGATCACAGGGACAGTTTCAGTTTCATGTTTGATTGGATGTCTCACATCCCTGAGAGTGTTCTAGAAACACCAAGAGAAGAATTTCTACACAAAATGTGTGTCAGGAAAGCATTGTCTTAGGCAATTACACACAAAACTCATGAAATCAGCAAATGTGAGCTTCAAAATGTATTTATGTGTGATGTCCAGTATGTATTTATACTAAGCAAGGAAGTGTCACCTTAGAGAGAGCCCTCTGCTTCCAGCAAGTGATGCCAAATTAGTTTATATGCTGAGGATCATGTGGCAGTCCTTCCTCTGCAAGTGAGCACGGTACAGCCATTCCAACACAGTGCTGTGAGATAACAGGACCTGTGCCATGGAGATGTACCAAGTTATTTGGAATTGGCTGAAAATGTCTCAGATATGTTGTTGCAGTGGCAAAACCTTAGTACAAATGACAAAAATATCCCTAGTCCTAAGCACCCTACTGTCCCCTAGTTGTAAATAGCAGTGCTGAATAGAGTTGTATGAACAGCTCTTTTTTTTTACTTTTATAATTCTTTTTTCTGTGAAGCTATGGCTGTTAATATTGCAAGGAAGAACAGCAAAGATGGCATTTTCTAGAAGCATCTTGGTATCTCCTGGTACAAAGAGTGCTGGGAAGTTAAAAGTCAGGGTCTGCTTCAACCCATGTTACTCCTAACCTATACAGAGGGTGTTAGGTGTGCTCCTGTGAATTTATGATGCAGAAACCTCAGCGAGACACTTCTTTACTTGGAATTTCTGACAGCATGCATGGAAGAATACAGCTCCACATTTCAGCTCAAATGAGGATTACTTTCTCCAGAGGAAGGAAAGAAGTTCTGCCACTGTTCAGCCATCACAGAGCCTAAGGGAACTGATGCCCATCACATCCACTTTCTCAATATCCCCGTTGTGGCTGTGGAATGTAATTGAAGTTGGATATTTGGGCAGGGTAAGGAAAGGAAGAAGTTGCAAATGTATCTTGAAAGGATGCTGTAGTCTTGTGCCAGTGACAGCCAGCCTGTGATTAAAGGACAGGTCTGCAGTCTGGGTTTTGGCTTGGATTCTGTGGATTCAAATCCTGGTGGATGTGAACACACTGTGTCTGGCACTGGACAATGCACAGTGAGATCCCACATGTGTGTGATGCCTCATGGTTTCTGGATTATTGCCCATGCTGAGGAAGACTTTGTGGTGAGGCTTGCACTTGGCAGCCTTGTTTCTGTCCCTTGTTTAGACAAGGGGGAGGAAGGTACAAGAGCATCACAGAGGGGGACTCACAGAATTCTTGGGACAGCCACATTAAATGGTGAAGCAGAGTTGTTTTAGGACATTAAGATCAATACTAGCACCTGGTTCTAAACAAAAAGTAAAGGTGCAGCACCAATGGGTATACAATTCATGAACCATTTAGCAACTTAACTCCCAGTATCTAACCAGTTCCCACAAATTTCTCTGCAGCTAGGGAATGATATGCAGTGACATGGCTAAAGTAGTGTGAGCAAGGCAGATCTGACTCTTGTTCTTTGAAGGCTGGGTGATGAAAGGAGGTGGAGAGAATGGACGACTTAACTACTGACCTGTGGGGCAGGGGTCACTTGAGAGGCAATCTTAAATCTAAAGGTCATTGATGCAGTGACAGAGTCTAAATCCACCACTTTTCAAGGGTGCAATTGTATTTTTAATACAGCAGGTGCTGAGAGAATCAGAGGGGAGAAGGTGCATGGAAGAAGCAGCTCAAAAAAGTACTTGGGTTACAAAAGGCAGAGATTGTGCTGTGCCCAGTCAATATCTATATCTGAATTTATTCACTTTTTTTCTTTCTGTAAGCCATGGACAGCATTTCTTTGCCAGTTGGCCCAACTCTTCTCTGTAAGGAACGGAGCCTCATCCCATTGTATTCTCACTCCACTCCCTTTCCATATGTGCACACAAACGCACATCCCATCCCTCTACAGTTTGTCTTGCTGCCTTGGATTGCAAACCAAGCAGAGCACAAGAGAGGACCCTGTGATAAACTTCTTTTGGAGAAGAGACCCTCAGCATTGAGAGCCAGAAAGAGGCAAAGAGCAGACAGCCTTTTCTGGGTACAACTGTACTGCTGATTGTCAATGTCACAAAACAGGACAGAAGAGGTTAAGGATGAAGGACAAGAAGAAGTCAGACTCTTGTGGATCTCTGCATGGACTGCACTGGGATTCAGATGAAGTCTGGCTTTTATTCTGTCCAGCAATGCAGAGGGGTACTCAGAAGCACAGGGCAGCAGAGGTTTTCCATGCATACACCTTTCTGCAGATGGCTGGGGGCACAGCACCTTAGAGCTGGGGAAGGTCCTTCATTTTTCTGAAATTCCCTACTCTACACCTTGAAAGACAAACTTTTAAGTAGCCTAAAACCTTAATGAAAAACTAAAGTATGACAGCCTGCAGTCAGCAAGTCTCCAGAGAGGTGTTCTGCTTCCAACCCTGTCTGTAGACATTGATTAGCATTGATTTTCTCTTGGTGACTGTATTTGGCAAACACTGGCAGACAGCAGTGCTCAGTCCTGGAGCTGAGAAAGGCCAAGAGCAGACAATATTAACTCTGCTTTCAGATCACAGCAGAATTGCTGTGCTCTGATACACTGATTTACAACCAACCAGAACGTAACCTATGGATTCCCTCAGCTCAAGATTTCACAGCACTAAATTCCAGCTTTAAAAAGCTTTGCACTTACTGGAAAGAGCTGAACTCTCAAGAGGAAACAGCAATGCCTAAAAACACCTTAAGTGGAGGTTATCAGACCTAGTTAACCACAGGATCTCTGACCCGTTGACCATGACCTGAAATATTTTACTGCCTATAGGTTAAAAGGTATTTCAGAAGGAAGAATCTGGTCTTGGTGAGAGGCTTTGCTGTGGTCTCTGTGGGACTGAATAGCAAAAAGTCAGCTGCCAGTTGAGAGTTCTCTATAAAGAGTGAACTTGGCAGATTGGACTTGCCTAGAGCACTTGGTCCTGGCACAGCCTGCTTGGGTGGGAAATATTCCCACCACTTGAAAGGGAACTGAAATAACTAAATACTGAAGGGAGCTGCCTGCTCTGGCTCTTCTTCCTGAGCTATGCTGCAAACATTTTTCCCAAATTTTCAGGCACAGAAGAGCAGCCAGCTGCTGTCTGGTGAACATGCCCAGACCACTGTGCTTGGCACAGGACAGCCCAATCTTAAAGGCCACATTTCTGCATGTGAAATGCAAACAGGTCTTCCACAGCTCTCAGGTTTGGAAGTGAGAAAGTCATGGCAGGTAACTTCAGCAGCACAATTTTATCTGACAATTTTGAATGGAATAGCTGAGCAGATACAGAAAACACAAACTCAACAGACATGTCTGTCTTTATATATTTCTGTCTATCTATTATCAATTGATCTATGTTACCTTTATCATCTCCTTGAAATCCATTTAAGTCCACTTAAGGTCACATGCAAACAAAAATATACAAATTTTGCCTTTATAATCAAAACAATTACTCTTTCAGACTAAAGAATATTGTAAGTGAAAAAAATGAAAACAAGACAGATTGCCAGTGAAAGCATGGAGGATGAATTAACCATGCCTGACATAATCTGGATGGAACTACACTTGTTGTAGGGACATAGACTTCTTCTCTATGACTCCTATATATGTCAGCTGCAGAAAACAGAGTAGCATCACCTTCTTTCTCTTACATCTAAAAGTAATTCAAACCACAAATTTGATAATTCTGAAGTAGTGGGTCCCATTAATCTCAAATATTTCCCAAAAGTACAGTCTCCTAACCTAAACAGACACACATTGATTATGTGTTTCTAATTATCCAATATGTTTTCTATTTCCCTCAACAGTACAGCTGTAAGTTGCAAAAGTAAATTTTTTTAATTCAAAGAAGTGAAAATACTGCTAAAACGATAGTTAAAAAAAAAAAGTTACTCAGCTATTTATCACAACTTCATCATTAAATATTTCCGGCAGCTCTCTGTGTGGCGCTGTTAAGATAAATAAAACCAAATATCATACTTCTTCTTGAAAGCTGGAGGTTCAAGTTAGGCAGGAGTTTGTCATAAATACTGCCTCAAAGCTTGACTTACCCTGACATCTATATTGTAGTATCCTTTTAGAGAACTGCCTGGAAAATTATTCCAGGCCCGAGCCTTTCAGCTCTGTTCTCTGAACCATTTCTCAGAGTGATAAGCTGTTGTTCAACTGAAGGCCAAGAAACCTTTCCCAGGAAAAATAAATTGGTAAAAACACCGAGGAATTAATAATAAAAATAAAGACACCTATTTACTGTTAACAAACCCTGAAAATAGGGTGTCTTCTCTCTGAACCAATCATCTTTATTCTATTCTCATTGTTGCGAGTCGTGCTACTTAAAGAATAAATTTTCTAAATAAACTTTGTCTTCTCGCCTTCTCTTTCATCTCAAAAATAACCGTGTGACTGTGTCTCTTTACTCCGCTGCAACTAAAGGGTTAACACCCTAACACCACAGTCACACTATATTTCCTTTTTCCTGACTTTCTGAAGTACAGAATAACTCTAGGGCTGGGGCTGTCTGTAAGACTCCTTTTTTCGTAAGACATTTTAGGGTTGCCATGACTGCTTTTTGGGGCATTGTTCTTGTAATCTCTGTCCATGCATGCTTTTAAGATACATCAGAAAGATGAGGGTGACTGGTCAGACAATTCAGCTGGAAGAGCTGGTAGTGTAGAAGCAGCCTGAAGTTATTTTTAAAAACAGGCATCTCCAAGTAATTTAATCTCATGTTCCTGAGTACACAAGCATAGAGAGCCCCTAGCTGCTTTTAAAACCTGTGGCAGCAGATTTGAGTCTTGAGTCCTCTGGAAGCATTCATCTCCCAGCATGGGCAAAAAGAAGAGAATTATGGCAGGCACTAAGACAATCAAGCAGATTGTTTACTACTCTTAGCAAGGCAAGTCCATCACAGAAAATGCCCAGGAACTTCCCAGCAGACACGTACTCTGCCCCTAGACACATGGCTTCTTTTTCCTACTACGTTTCTTATCAGTTTCCTGCAGAAACTCTAAAAGTCTTATCTTGATAGGCCAGATTACCAAAATTATCTCCTCTCCATGATGAATAGAAATCAAACTGTTTTTCTCTGTCAGCAAAGCATACATTCCCAATTCAGATAGTTAAATAAATAGAACCTCTCCCTT
>VXBI01004285.1:261445-289541 GCA_013397375.1 Toxostoma redivivum
TTTTGGCTGTACAAATGTAGCCACTGGCCTTGTTTCAACGTTTAGAATTAAACTACTTGCGGTGTGGATTTAGACATGTTTAGAGTAAATGTGCATCCCAGGTGATAACTTGATAACTGTGTAGGAAACTGAGCTGGCTTTTGGGATTATAGTGCAAATTTGGGAGCTGCTGCTTGCCTCAGATTTCTAGGGCTCTGCATTGTTTAGTGAGAGCTTGTTCTTTGGTCCCTTCCTAAGTGTTCTAAGGTGAATTTTGACTTTCTGCTGAGGAAATGCACTTAACAGACTGTGACAACTGCTGTAAAGTGCTTATGTATTCTAGAATCTTCACTGAACTTTGTTAATGCTGCTAAAATTTTTATGGTGTGCTGTGCCGTTGTGTAATGTGTCTGTCCCATTTAGAAAGGGACTTTCTGACATCATGCAATACCTTTAAACTTTCCTCTGGCATGGGCCCTCCTAAAGATGGATCACAGAATCACAGGATGGAGCATAGTTTTAGTGAGACAACACTTAACGGAAAATAAAATTGCTGCCAGGAGTCTGATCATATCCATACTTCTATTTTTTTCTTTTTTCTTCTCAGCTTAGTAGCAGGTAGTTCAGAGCTCCTGAGTATTTTCTAATACTTGGAATTAATAACTGCAATCCAGGTGACTGCCTGCTGACCTGTTTCTCACTTCCCAAGTGGTTTGAACTGAGTATTAAATCATAACTGAAATAGCAGTTATTATGAATACTCAGTATGGGTGTATTATTGTCGATTAATGTTGTCTAGGCTTTATGTTCTTTTTGGAAACTTACAACAGTAGCTATATTTGAAAGGGAAATAATAGGATAGCCTTGGCTGCCTGGTGATGTAAGAAGTATGTGGTCAAGTTACAGCCACATTTATTTTATCCCAGATTACTGTCTCATTAAAATACCAACGCATCCCCACTGCTTAAAATCAAATTCAGTGTGGCATTTGGATTATGGATGGGTGCACAATAACTGGGACTTTTCCAATCCTCCTTGCCAGGCTTTCTTGCTCACTTGTGACTGGCAAACTGCAGCAGTGAAAACCAACTAGTTGATTTCTCTGTGTTTTAAAAGAAGAGTTCTTGATTAGTGTTTTTAGGATGGCTTAGGAGTTGCTTGTAACTCCAGCCAGTAGTAGAACTGGCAATTTTTGGGTTTTTTTGGGATGGAGGGACAGCAAAAGGTGTTGATGGTTGAGGTTGTGTCATATTTGGTTTGTTCCTGACATTTTCCTATGATATGTTTCAGGAGATTTGAAGAGAAATAATTTCTTCAACCTAGTTTTGCTCTGTTAAGTCTCACTCTGTAAATCCTTTATCTTAACTAATGATATTGTATATGGTTGAGTGGAAAAAAACTTGTACAAATCCTCCTGGTTTGTTCACTAGAAGTGTGTGTAGCATGCATTATTGCCTATTTGGAACATGCTAAAAAGTTTAAATCAGATATAATCCTATTGGCAGAAATAGTTAGTTGCTAAGGTTTTTGTTTGTTTGTTTTCCTGGGTGTTTTTGTTTGGTTGGTTTGGGTTTTTTGTTTTGTGTTTTTTTGGCTTTTTTTCTTGGTGTGGTTTTTGTTTGTTTGGGTTTTTACTTTTTAATGTTACTGTTGTTCAGGAACAGTATTTAAAACTGTATTCAAAATTAGTCCTTGTGTTTTGAAACCTTTCCTTAACTTTCTGTAGTGTACATCTGCAGGGCTAGTGGGCGTCTGCCAGATCAACCATTGCATGGTTGTGTGATGCCTCGTTAATTTTAGAGGATGCATCAGAGGACAAATATAAATGACCACTTTGTATAAAAACATGTGACCTACTTGAGAATGAATCTGTCTTCTGAAAGGCTACACCCCAGTCATAATTTAGGTAGCAATGCTGAGATGATCTTTAAATTAGTATCAATGCTTCTTGCCTCATTGCCTTCTATATTGGGTATATTCATCGTTAGAAAGCAGGTACGAAATTGTTAAAAATTGGCATTTGAGCCATTTCTGGTGTTGACCAATAGAAAAATCTTGAAGTGCGGTAGAGTTTCTGGTTTCTTGACCTTTTACTTGTAAAATGAAGAAATTTATCTGCATTACTGTAAAACTTACTGGTAGAGGGCGATCTGGCTGTACCTTAAAACTGAAAACCTCTTGCTGCCAGTTATGAGGAGAAGCAAGTGTGGAGAAATTGGTGGTTTTTGAAAGGCAGAATGGATTGGAATAGAGGACAGATACCTAATTTTAAACCTCCTCCAAAAGTAGTAAACACAAGCCATAAATACTTTGCAAGTGTCTTACTTGGAGCACCAGGTACTGCAGTTTGAAAAAGAAATTGCTGCAATACTTGGTATCTATGCCAGCATTAAAATTGGAATGGTCTTTTTAATATATTTAATGAACTGTATTGAGGGTGCTGTATGCTTTTTTAAATGTTTGAGCCTCTTATCTTGGTAAGACCCTTCTTTTCCCACAGAAATGCCTGATAAACTAAAGCTTCTACTCTGAATTGGGAACAGATGTCAAATTTCATTTTGGGGCAGACAGTAGTGCTTTTGTGGACTTCAGCCTTTGGACTACAGAAAATTAAACTCGTTCAGGCAAACAGACCTCAGAACCAGTGTAAAGGGGAAGCTTTGGCAACACTGAACTTTTAAAGTGGAAGAAAATAGTCCAAATAACTACTTGAGGATATCTCTAGCTTTGGTAAAATGTTTTCCTTTGAAAATGGTTAATACGTCCCATTACCTCCAGTATAATCTTTTAATATTAAGTATTCTTTTTGGCATAGTTCATTTGCATTTGGAAAAGAGAGTTCATTTTAAAGATAATGAAATAAACAAAACTGTCAACCTTTTAATAGTGAGGGAAATTCACATTTATTATTATTATAATTCAAGGTAACCTTTTTTCATCTCTTCAAGAGTGCAGGTGAAAACAATTTGATAATTATCTTGGATGCCGTTTTCATTTTGGCCAGCAATAACAGCAGGGTATTACAAGGAGAGAAAAGGAAAACAGTTACCTTGGATTCTTGGAGCACTCAAAAGCAGAAATGGAATTCCTAGAATAAACCTCCAAATGTTAGCAATCGTGTTTAGATAAGCACTTAGATGTTTTTAATACAAATCTGAAAGCAAGTGTGTGTCCCTGGGTCAGGCTGTTAACAGCAAGTCCTTGCTGCTATGCTCTGAAAGCTTTTTCTTCTTGGTACTCAGATATAACAAACTAATGCACTGAAGATGTTCAGAGAACACTTTCCCAGCCTTTCACTTCTGTTAAAGTCACCGTACCCTGAGGTTTGTATTTCTGGAAAATTTTCCTGTGAGAGCCTGCCGATTGCTGGAGGATTTTTCATTACCTGAAGGAACTAAATTGAAAAATACTGACCTTTAAAACATTATGTTATTCTCCAGTTTTCATTTCTGTTTATGGGGTTGGTTTTTTTTCCCCCACAGGAGTTGTGGAAGTGTCGGTCCGAAGTCCATTGGCGTGCTGGTTTAGTGCAATGCTTTATTGCTTTGGGGGTTCGGTTTTGTCTTCATTGATGCTTGGTGAACCTCCAATAGCATTTTTGGTGAAGACCATAAATATTCTACTGGCATCTTCAGTCTGGTAAGCAGCCACAGTTGGGTAAGATGAGTGTATTGGCTCTAAGGAAGCTATGTGTTGTAAACTGATACTGTACCATCAAGGTTCCATGTAAATCAGAATTTTTACTTAAAAGTGTTGTGAATTTGGGTGCTGTCTGTTTATCCAGAGGGTCACAGAAGCTATTATGATCCTGTTCTCTGGGAATAGAGAGAAACTCTTAACAGCATTTTTTGTGTAATAAAATGCTTGGTTGCTAGATTAGACTTGCCTTAGATTTTTATTGTATTCCTGGTCAAACAAGTGCAAACATTACTTTTAAATGAAGTTAATTCAGTTTGCTGAACATAGGTATGTCATAAATGCAGTCAAGTTTTTCAAAAGTAACTCTTGAAGACCAGAACCTGGCTGATGTAAAAATTTTGGGCTTCCCTGTAGCTGAGGTTCCATGACACATCTTTCTTCCAGTTCCTACTATCAGACACATTTTTTTTTTTTTACCTTTCTGTATTTCATTCCTTCCCAAATGGATGGGAGTTCTGATGAAAGACAGTAATGAGCTGAATTGTGTGATTGAATCAAGTATAAGGCAATTTGGCCTTCTTTGGAGTTAAACAAAAATTGTGGAGTTATTTTCATATAAATGTGGCCTTCCAGTGGAGTTCATTTGTTCTAGAAAGTGGTCTTTGAAGAAAACTGCAAACTTAACAAAATTTATGACCAGCAGTGAGGTTTTAAATTTAGAAAGCTCAATCACTATATTTGGGTAGTCTGACCTGCTTAAAATCCTTTAGTTCCACTAGTCCAATTAGTTTTACAATTTCAAATTCATTAAAATGAAAGCAAGTGTTTCTGTCTGACTGAGTATAGTTTTATGGTCTTTATATTGCAATAGAAGATGACATATTTAATTTAGACAAATGGGTGAAATTAATAATAGGTATCATTAGTGAATTATTAACAGAGCTTACAGAAGCTGCCTGTGGTTCTGTTAGTCTGATGGCAGACTGGTTGCTTGTTTCATCAAGTGACACGAGCTAGGAGAAGCTTGAAGAGAACAGGATTTCTGTTTAACTTACTGTGATCGAGTGTGATTTGCTGTGCACAATTTAAACGAGGTTTTAGTGGGGAGCTGTGAACGTTATGAAACGTTTTAAGCTTCCAGCTTTATGAAGTTCCCTCTTCCTGAGTGTAATGACCTTAATTCCTGGTCCCAGATCATGTGAACTGAAATTCCCCAAACCACTCTTGGAACTGGAAACTGAGTGGAGTTGTGCTGGGCTTGAGGAATGCTCCTGATTAGTCTGTAGGACAGCGGCATCTACTGTTAGCAGAGATTACAGGCAGGAATGCTGTGGTGGGCCTTCAGTGCCAGCCTCAGTCCTGCTCTAGGGTCCTAAACTCACATTCTGCAGATGTAAATTAATTCTGGTGTGAGTTGTCTGGTGAGTAGGTAGTTTAAGTAGCTTTTTGCAGTAACCTCTAAAATACATCCTCTCTCTACATCTTTGGCTTCATCATATCAGCTGAAGCCTGGTTGCATACAAAGGTATCTGACTTTACAATAAGAGATAAAGGAAAAGGCCTCAGAAGTTCTTGGTCGGCAGGATCGAGATCAAAAACTTCAAAAAAAAGGAGCAGTGTCCTTTTTTTTCCCAACGAAAAAAAGTTACCCTTATTTTTAAACACTTACTCTGCTCTTATGCAATTATTACTCTCTTACTCCGGTGCTGAAATAATCTACTTAAGATAACTTAATCAAGATACTTAATCTTGATTGGGTTTTGGTGAATGTCTCAGTAGGAACTGAATTTTGTTTATTATTGAAGAGATACAATAAAACACTACATAATCTAATCCACTACATAATCTGATCTTTTAAAATTTACTGTCACTTAGGATTTAACTGTTAGCCATCTTTACTTGTTTCTAAAAGCAAGTTGATCAAAGATACGTTGAGTAGTGTTCTTTCAATACTTTGAATAAAGAAATGTGCTTGTAACTGGCAAGCTGGAAAAGCTAGAATTGGTGAGTACTAAGATGTTAAGTGTGTTTAAAAATAGCCATGCACTTCATCTAGCATGACACTAACTAGTGAAGGCATTCTTGCTGAAGTTATGTAATTCCAGGTACCTACAGTCTAGAAGCACAGAGTCAGCATTTAATTTACCACCCTGTTGTAATCCTATTAAAAAAAATTTCTAAACAAAAAGCCAAAACAAAACAATACCCTACACTGAACTAAACAAAAAATAACTTACAAAATAAACTCAAACCACATAAAGTCCATCAGATACCACTTCAATAATTTGAATTGTAATAATATGATATATAAGATGTAGAGCAGTTGGAAAAATGTAAAGCTGTTTCACATAGATTTTAATGGATTCTTCTCTGGGACAAGGAGGCAGTACTGTTTGGGTTTGGTGCAAAAGCTTAGGTGTGCTAAGAAGCTTTTCAAATTTGTTCCAAGATGTGTGCCTCAAGACTTTGAGTTGTGAGTGGTGTATCAGACATTACTAGTCATACTGCAGAAATATCTTTAGAGATTATGAAAAGATAATTCAGTAGCAAAAATGTGGCTAATGTTTTTTTTCTGATGATTTTCAGGTATCTAGTGTTTTACTGCCCAGAAGACATATTCTACCGCTGCTTTTCCTTGATGCCTCTTCGTCTTCTGGTGGCAGGAATGAAAGAGGTGACAAGGACTTGGAAGATCACAGATGGCATTGCACATGCAGACATTGTCTACAAAGATGCCTGGCTTGTCATGGTAGCTGTGGGCTGGGCCAGAGGTAACATGCATAGCATCTTGTTCTGAGGGTCTGGGGTTTTTTGGAGTGGTGTTTAAATGTCTGTCCACTCAGCAGAGCTGTAGCACCATCCTTGCTGTGCTGGGCACGGTAGTCTTGATGCAGTCTGATGTCCCCTCGGGGAAGAAGCCTGTGCTGCAGATTTTCTGCCTGAATTAAAGGTGACATTGAATGACTTTGATGGAAGTTCCCTTCAGAAGGTCTTACTAGAACTTGTAGGATGGGCAGTTGATGATAATAAAGAAGTAAATCATCTGTGTAGCTGCTGCTGAACCTTCCAACAGCATTATTGCCTCAGAGCTGTGTCCTTGCATTATGCTGAAGAGAACTGGTTATCTTAGGTTTCTGGGTTGTAACCATTACTTGGTTTTAAGTATGGGGATGACCCTCCTTGCCTGCCTGTCAGTTGGAACTCTGGAAGCCACCTTCCTGACAGATGTATTTGCAGCCACACCATCAGAGTCACTTCAGAAATGAGTTGTACAGCTCTTGTTTCTGCTTGATGCTGTGCTGCTGTGTGAATGTGATGATTACATCAGTTCAGATGCTGTCGCTTGCAGGCAGACCTAAGGTTCTTGCTGAGTATCTCAACCTCTGACGTTTCCTGGCTATTGTTCGAGTCTTGTCTGCATGAAAGGTTGGATGAAGTTTTTTTATGTCTGGGCTTTGATGCCACATTTAGCACCTGGTGTCAGGAATTTTTGTGGGAGCAATGGCATAGCAGTGATTGCAGTCAGTAAAAACTTGCCATAAATCTCTGCAATTTCAGGTGCTGGTGGTGGCCTAATTTCCAACTTCGAGCAGCTGGTGAGAGGAGTGTGGAAACCTGAAAGCAATGAGCTCCTGCATATGTCCTAGTAAGTTTTTTTGAAAAACTGCAACAAATTAGCTGTTATTTTGCTAACTCCTTCTCTTGATGCTTACTTTCAGTGGTGACATATTTGTACTCTGTTTTGGTGTGTATCCTTTGAAAGATGGGACCATGGTCTGTGGGACTTTGAGAAGATATTTTAATCATTTCATGTCCACAGCCCAAGAGCTGCAAAGAAAAGTCAACAAAACTTGTCAGAAAGTAGTAAAGACCTAGTGGGGAGTTGCTAGAAAGCAGTATTGGCTCAGTTTGCCTTACAGGGTCGTGCTCTTCTGTCCGAAATGAAAGTACAGTGGTATTTGAAATACACAAGTGAATTTTGGTGTATGTTCTGAGCATCACTAAGATGACTTCCTTTGAACACTGTCACTCTTACTTTTGCTGCCAGTGCCATTTTCCTCCAAAGACATCAATTATTTGAGAAGGTACAAATTGGTTATTCAGTATAGCAGAAATGATCTGCAAGATGGGAAAAGTTATTTCTCTTGCAGAAGCAAAGAATGAGGAATATTACAGGTATCCTGGTTTTCTCTGTAAAATAGGAATTGAAACATGCTGGAAAGCCACAAGCTATTATTGTAAGTCAAGATAAGGTCACTGTGATAATTTCCTAAAATTCTTTTGATCTTTCCCAGGTTACAGTCAGGTCTTTAAAAAGAATAATTTTATTTTTTTTAAAAGCCATCTTTCTTTTCAGCAGCCACTCCTAGACACAGAATAACAGGAGAGACATTTGTAGTCTTCAGCCATATTTCAACTTTTTGTGGATTGTGTTAGTTGTTGGCTTTTTCTGAAATTCTAAGTATTTAGAATTTCTCTTTCTCTTGTCAGTGCCTAAATGGCAGTCTTTAAACTTTCAGAAGAAAATGTGACTGTCAAAAATAGCACTGTAGACAAAAATGAAACTGTCTTTACAGGTGCAACACCAGAGCAATGCTTACTGATTGGCATGACTTGCATATATTCCCCTTCTTCACTGTGGGTATAGCTCAAACTAACTCAAAAAAGATTTTAAAAGCTTTGTTTATATATAAATCTTAAGAGCATTAAGTTGAACTAAGTTAAAAAGTTAAACGCATCAAACAAGTGGATGAGATGGCTGTGTACACACAGTTGTTTTTTGGGCTTCTTGAGCAGGAAGTTGATGCCATTTTGTGGTTACTGAAAAGACTGTGAAGAACAGATCTACAGTAGATGCTCTGTGATAACAGGAATGTCACCTGTACATGTCACATGCAGATTAAGAAATGCACAGACTTCTGGATAACTGACCAAAGACTTCTTGCTTTCTGGCTGCATACCTAGGCAGGGATTTAGTAGCACAACAAAGATTGCTGTAAACTGGAAATAGATTGGAAATCTTTTCATGTCTCAGGTCAGCACAGCTGTGTTGACAAAACCTGGTAACACCAATCAAGTCTAAGCTGATAGAGTCCCAGAGCTGTTGGAGTGTTACAGTGGACCAAGACTTGGACTATGTTACTCTTCAACATCTTAAGCAACTCCTTGGAGTAACTAACTCCTGGAGTACAGTATTGGAACCTGTTTTTATGTCTAGTCCAAGTACAGTGAGCTCTGTAATTTAACTCTTCAATAAGATATATTAGGAGAGGAAGAAGACAATCAAGCTGACATGTAAAGTCTGAATAGAAGCATTACTTCGAAGAGTATTTGTCAAATAGGAGTTTGCTGAGTGTGCAAAGTAGTGCTGGACTTGATGATTTATGGACAGAAAGCATAGTAATTGTATATAAAGTGAAAATCTTAATTTAGTAATAGCTGGATTTTGGATCTTACCATTGTTACCACAAGTTTTCATTAGTTCTATTCAGAAAAAATTCTTTTGCACACTAAGAGCACGTATTGCTTTCCAGACAGCTTCCACTGTAGAGCAGAGAAGAGAAATTAACATTTTTTGTTTGATTTCTAGCCCTGTGAAGGTAACTTTGATAGGAGCAGTTCTTTTCACCCTGCAACGCAGACAGTACTTGCCAATAGCAAAACACAACCTTGTGTTTTTATTCACCATCTTTCTTGTTGTCTTCAAGGTAAGAATTTGAAAGTGTTGCTAGTGACCAAATGACATAAAATATTTTATTTAATTGTTAAAATGCACGCTTCTGGATAGGAAGGCCAGCTCCTGCTGAAGGCATGTGTTTAGTGTTCTGTACGTGAGCAGAATGGAGGACCTATTCTGTTACTGGTTCTGTTCAATGTGTGCAGGGGACAGGGAGGAAAAGAAAAAAATCAGGTATTTTGGTAACCAGTATTTGATATTCCAGGCTTGTATGTCTGTAATCTCAAAGAAAGCTTATTATTGTGGAAAGAAACTTTCTGTCTTTTGTGTGTACCTATGTAGTCACCAGTGGATTTGTAAAACCAGCCAGCTGGGTTCTCATTTAAAGTGTTCACAAAATAAGTGTTTGGGTGGGAACGGAAAGCATACCAAAACTACTTTGAAGTAGCTGTAACTACTTTGTGGTAAAATAGACACTGCTTCTTTATTGAAGTGTTTAGTCTTTCCAGTCTTGTTCATTTCCAGGGTGATGTCTTTCTTCTGGATTACTAGTTTGTAAGAAAACATAATCTCTGTTAGCAGATATCTGGCAATTTTAAGAGCTTCAGAGCTGGTGTTGAACAGACCAGAGAATGTGTGGAAGTGTGGTTGCCAGTCTCCTTTCTGTGAAGGAGCTGACAATTTTAATTCTGCCGAAGTTACTTTTGGGAGCCAAGGCTTAAATCTTTTGTCCTTGGTTTTCCATCTGAATTGATAAAGGCATTTTTGAACTTTGGATGCTGAGAATGGAGAAGGAATGTTATTCTGGAAGTGAGAAATTGCAAGTGTCCACAGAAATTGCCAGTGTCCAGCTGGCTGGCCAGCTGCATTGGAGTAACTAAATCATTACACTGATGGTTGTACTGGCAGTCAGGAACTGGACTAGCCACTTAACTAATAAAGTCATAAAGCAACAGTGTATCTGGCATAATCCTTTAATAATGTCTCCTGGAAACTTGTCATATAACTGTTGCAGTATAAACTTGTACAGTACCCAAATCTGAAAAACGGGTTTTCCAATCCTGATTCTATGTTCTGTGTCCTAAGGGGTGCCCACCTAAATCTCTGAACTTTATGGAATGAATATGGCTGTCTGGAATTCTAATTAAAGCCTGGTTATGCACCTATACATTCAGGTCATTACACATTCCATTCTTCCAATTTAAGTGGAAGGAAGTCACTCTTCACTGTTTTTCAGTTTGAACAAGGCACAAAACTTAAAACTTACACATAAAAGTTGCTCTTCACCTTAGTTGTATGGCATTAAATGTGATTTACTGTCAGGGTGGTTAACCTTACAGAGAGTTTTTTTGTGTCCATTGTTTGTGTATAACTCATAGAATCATAGCAGGCTGGAAGGGACCTCAAAGATCATCCAGTTCAAGCCCCCTACCACGGGCAGAGACATCTTCTACTAGACCAGGTTTGTCAAGGCTTTCTCCAACCTGGTCTTGAGCACTACCAAGGTTGGGGTATCAGCAACATCTCAGGGCAACCTGTATCTCACCACCCTCACAGTAAAGAATTTCTTCCTAGAATCCAGCTTAAATTTCCCTGCTTTCAATTTGTCATGTTGCTACACTTCCTGATGAAGAATCCCTCTTTGGCCTCCCTGTAGATCCCCTTCATAGCTGTGTCAAGAGTGTTGGTCAGAAAGAAAGGCATTATTTGACCAATTTCAGCTAAAATGAGCAGACTTCTGTTAGTGGTGGCACAGCCTCATCCTTGTGTAGAAAGTTAAAAATGCCATACATGCCTTCTGCTTTAAACTTGTTTACCTGTGAAGCCATCACAACTTTTATTGTAACTTGATCCTTGTTCTTCATAGGTAAAAATGATGTTGACAAGAGATGCAGCTTCTCCACTTGCTCCCTTTGAGGCTGCAGTGGGCCAGATATTTTTTGGCTCACGAAAGACACCTTCCAAAGTGAAGGGTGAAGGTGTCACATCTTCCAACGGCTCTTCAGTCTGTGACCAGCCTTCTGAGCAGCACCATGAGGGTGCTAAGAAAAAACAAGCAAAGAAAACAGAATGAATGACTTTAAATCCTTGTGATGGTCATGAAGATGTTTGTCTTCCAGATTAGGCTGGCTGAGAAGTTTCTCTAAGGAAATGAGAACAGGGCTTTGTTGTGGTTTGCCTTTTTGGAATGTGTTATGTAAGCTATGTGTAAATGCACATGTTGGATTTGTGAGTTAAAACTATGAATTTTTATAGTGGTTAAAAATTTACTATTTTTTGTATTTATGATAACTTCAAGTGCTTACATGCTAAAAGGATAGTTTCAAAAATGTGACAATCATATTTTTAATATTTTTTCCTACTGTATCACTTGTTTCATGTCTTCTTATCTCCCAGTTCTTGTTTCATTTTGATAACTGATTTGTACTGTCAGGTGTTCACTGTAGCACATCCCAAATAAGAAAGTCATTAAGTTAGACTTAAGCACATTGCACTGTGGAAAACCATAGAAGTGTACCGATTTAATGCCTTTAACTAGAAATGTAACTGAATTATTGTTGTAATTCACATTGTATTGGTCAGATTTTCTTCATTTCCTAAAGTAAATATTTTTAAATATTTTTCAATGTTCTAAAATGAGAATACATTATCTGGCACATTAAAAAATCTTTACAGTTAGCAAGTAGAAACACATCAATATTGTTGTTGTTGGCTTACTTGGACTCTATTTGCAAGCATTTGAGATGTATGTAGGTGTTTTTTGCCACATTGGTGTTTTACAAGTGATTTGTAGTTATCTTTTGGTTCATTTGGGTCTAAACATTCTTTGCCTTCAATTTTTTTCCAAGCATATGCACTTATTTCTTTGCAAAGACAAACTTCATTAGCAAGAGGAGTACTGGACAGTACACTTACCTTGTTTAGTCAGCACCCTGAGCTGCAAGACAGGGATGGGAGCAGTGGAAATAATCCAGGAGGGAGTGGTCAGTGAGCTGCTAGAACACCTGGACACTCCTGAGTGGTGGGATGGGATCTACCCCGGGGTGCTGAGAGAGCTGAAAGAGAGCTCACTGAGCCACTTCCAGTCATTTACCAGCAGTGCAGTTAAATGGAGGTTGGCAAATGTGACACACATCTACGGGAATGGTCAGAAGGAGGATCCAGGGAATTACAGACTTATTAGCTGCCCTCAGTGCCAGGGAGGCCATGGAGCAGATCACCCTGAGTGCCACCAGCAGCAGGAACAGGACACCCAGGGCATCAGGCCCAGCCAGCCTGGGTTTGGGACAGGCAGGTCCTGCCTGACCAACCTGATCTCCTCCTGTACAAGGTGACCTGCTCAGGGTGAGGAAAGGCTGTGGCTCTGTCTGCTTGCACTTCACAAAGCCTGGGACACCTTCTCCCACAGCATCTCCTGGAGAAACTGGCTGCTCATGGACAGGGCCCTGTTCTCTGGGTGAAGAACTGGCTGAGGGCAGGGCCAGGGAGGGCTGGGAAATGGAGGCACATCCAGCTGGGCTGGGAACAGCGGGGTTCCCATGGGATCAGCACTGGGCCAGGCCTGTTCAGCATCTCCATCAAAGGCCTGGGTGAGGGAATCCAGGGCCCTCAGTCAGCTCTGACAGCACCAGGCTGGGTGGGAGCGTGGAGGTGCTGGAGGGCAGGAGGGCTCTGCAGAGGCTCTGCACAGGCTGGATCCATGGCATGAGCCCAGTGGGTGAGGGACAGCCAGGGGCAGTGCTGGCTCCTGCCCTCGGGTCACAGCAACCCCCTGCAGCTCCAGGCTGGGGGAAAAGTGGCTGGAAAGCTGGGAAAGGCCCTGGGGGTGCTGTGACAGCAGCTGGACACGAGCCCAGGGGTGCCCAGGTGGCCAAGAAGGCCAATGGCCCCTGGGCTGTCCCAGCAGGAGCAGGGCAGGGACCGTCCCCTGTGCTGGCCCTGCTGAGGCCGCAGCTCGAGTGCTGTGTCCACTTGTGGGCCCCTCAGGACAGGAATTGAGGGGCTGGAGTGTCCAGAGAAGGGAACGGAGCTGGGGAAGGGTCTGGAGCCCCAGGAGGGGCTGAGGGAGCTGGGAAGGGGCTCAGGCTGGAGAAAAGGAGGCTCAAGGGGGGGCCCTGTGGCTCTGCACAACTCCCTGACAGGAGGGGACAGCCAGGTGGGATTTGGGATCTGCTCCCAGGGAACAGGGACAGGAGGAGAGGGAACGGATTCAAGCTGTGGCAGAGGAAGGTTAGTTTGGATATTAGGAAGAATTTCTTCACGGAAATGGTGAAAAGTGTTGGAACAAGCTGTCCAGGGATGTGATGGAGTAAACATCCGTGGAGGGATTTAAAAGGGCATGTAGGTGTTGCACATGGGGATATGGTTTAGTGCTGGACTTAGCCATGCTGGGTTAATGCTTGACTTGAAGGTCTTAAAGGTCTGTTCCAACTTAAACCACTCTTTAATGTCTGAAGCACTGAAAGTTTTTATTAGCATTTGCTGAAATCTTGCTGCTTTCTGCTTGTGTCTTTTTTTGCTTAAGATGTGAAGCATTTCTAAGTGGCATACACTTCATAACTGAGAACTTTGGTATTTTAAAGATGTTACAATACATAAGAATAGAGTCTTTTCAGAGGAATCTTTTCCTTGATGTGCCAATTTTTAGAATAAACTATTTTTACAAAATTAGACTATTTTCTTCAGAGAGTACTGCTGTGAAGAATATTGTTCAGCAAAGAGGGGTTAGGTTAATCTTTGTGCAGAGATGCCAAAGAGAATGTGGAGGGAGATCTGATTTGAAAAGATGAAGTTCTAGTTCTAGGTACATCTCTAAATTTAGAAAAGCTGTCTCCAATGCTGTGCTTAGAGAAAAGAAAAATACAAGTACCAAAGAAATTTCTTGTGCCTGAGTAGTCACATTTCCATGGTGATGACCAAAAGCATTGAACTCAGTTTGAAATCCAACTTCATTGCAAATGTGCTGTACCTTGAAAGCTAAAATTACTATTTTTTAAACACTTAAGTATTAAAACAAAACACCGCAAACTCTTTGGACAAACTAGCAGTCATATTCCTTACATATTACTCTGAAACTTTGCATGCAGTTACAAATGCTTGGAGTATTCACTTGGATACTCATTTTTTTGTAACTTGATGTCATGGGTTAACTTGAAGCTGCCAATTAACTAGTTAACAGTCAGCTAGTTATCAAGCAACACCAGCACATGCTGCCTGTCCATGTTTTCTTTTGGATGTTTTTCTGAATAGGTATAATTGTGTATTCTAGATCACCATACAGAATGTGATTGTGGTTTGGAACTGTGTTGAACATCTGTGAAATTCTGCCTGAAAACTGGCTATTCCAAGCCCAAGTCAATGTGAAAATATGCTTAGACTAAGTCTTTAACAAGTTTACAATTAGAGGGAAAATGTTTTGTTTTGTATTCATTTTCAGTGTTCAAGACAACAATATTAAAAAAAAAGTTTTCTTGTCTGAACTCCTTAAAAGTAGTACACAACACACAAAAATGTATATTGTTGTGAGACAAAACACAAGTTATAGTGATAGAAATCCTGTTTTAAGCACCATGAAAACAAAATTTTGTGTTTGAAGGTATCACATGCTGCTGAAGGATGGGTACGCAGAAGAACTCCATGCTGAATAACTTCATGCAGATATTCTGAGAACTGTGTTTTATGACACAGAAAAAGATAAGTTGCTCAGGGTTTAACCGGAGTTCTGTAGGGGATGTTAATACAGTGTGTCCAGGATGCCTTAAATAAACAATTCAAGTTCTCTATCTCTGGTAAACTTCTATGTGTGAGAATTTTGTTAACAATTTCTTATAACTGTTCTGGTAAAGTGTGTCAGATTCAGCACAGCTGCACACATGAACTAGTTGGCTGTATCTGATTTTGTGATTAACCTGGTAAAATGAGAAGATGCTGCCTTGTGCCAATATAAACTAAGTCATTCAGAAATTGCTTTATCAGCTCAGTTCTTGGGCTAGAAGGGCATATTCATGATTAAACCAACTGCTGTTCTGACTAATTTCTACTAAATATATCCAGCTTCTGTAAAAAGGAATACTTTAAAATTTGCTTCAGGAACAGAACTGAAGTTTCTTTAGACAATAAATGCTATTTGCTTTCATCTTCTGTTTTTTTCTCCATTTCATTTTATTGGGAAAAAAGTGGAGGTGGGAGGATGTCACACAAGCAGTACCATCATCTGAAACATGATTCTTCAGTGTATTGTTAGGCAAGACACAGTTGTTCAAGTATTTCAAACATCTGTCTTCTGTAGGAATCTGAATCTGCTCAGCATGAGGGGAGTGCTGAAATCTAACATCTTCCAACAGTCTAGACAGTGAATGCAAGATTTACTCAGAGTGAATACTCTTAATTTATCAGGTGAATCCTCATTTCTAAGGTCTAAGTGAAGTCTTAAAATGAGTAGCAACAGAGAAACACCATTTGACGCCAAGATGAGAATCAAAAATGTGTTGTAAATAGTAATTTGCATTTGTTCTGATAAAACTGCTTTGTTAAGCAATCAAAAGCCTTTTGTGAAATGTGTGAAATTGTTCAGCAAGGAATAGATAGTAATATGAAGGCTGACAGAAAATACATTAATATTCCCAGGCAAGAACGCTGATCTGCCAGTGGGCTTTATCTACAGTCAGGGAGTGGAATGTGGTGATCAAAATGGCTTCCCAAATAAAAACCAGTGCAATCTAGTGTGATAGTTTATGCACAGCAATCTGCAGCAGGGTTGCACAACCCCAGGTGTCAGTAGTTGCTGGTGGGTGAGAGGCTGGACATGGCCCAGCCGTGTTCTCTGGCAACCCAGAAAGCCAAACGTGTCCTGAGCTCAATGTGGGCAACAAGGGAGGAGGGATTCTGCCCCTCTGCCCTGCTCAGGGGAAACCCACCTGCACCTGTGGGGTGCAGGAAAGACATGCACCTGTTGGAAGGAGTCACAAAAATGATTAAAGGACTGGAACATCTCTCCTATGGAGACAGGCTGAGAGAGTTGGGGTCAAAGGCTCCTGGGAGACCTCACAGCAGCCTTCCAGCACCTAAAAGGGGCTTATAAGAAAGATGGGAACAGACATTTTAGCAGGGCTGTAGTGATAGGACAAGGGGTAATGGTTTTAAGCTGAAGAAGGGTCAAATCAGATAATATTAGGAAAAAAGTATGATGAGGGTGGTGAAACACTGAAGCCAGTTGCCCAGAGAGGTGGTAGATGCCCCGTCCCTGGAAACCTTCAAGATCAGGTTGGATGAGGTGCCAATCTAGTCAAAAATGTCCCTGCTTATTGCATGTGAGTTGGACTAGATATCCTTTAAAGGTCGCTTCCAACCCAAACTATTCTGTGATTCTTTGATTCTATGAAAAAAGATTTCTTCAGTGTTGAAGTATGTTGTCAGAGTGGTTGAGGCAGCCCTTACTGACCCTGGGAGCTGATACTGCCAGTGTCATGTAGTTCTTATGAAAGGAACTAAAGAACAAAAAAGGAAGAAACATGCATCTAAAGGAAAGAAACGTGTATCTGCTTTGTTGTCTTTGGCTGAAATTTTATCAAGCTCTCTGGCACGTTTCTCCACAATAAATTAGATAAGAATTTTTTTAATGATAGTAATTTCAATCAGAATCACCTTTAGTTTGGTCAAGGTTTCTCCTCCCCCTTAAAAGAAGACTGTTATCAGACAGTTGAATATCAAGGCTAAATTAGATGGTTTTGGTTTTTAAGTTGGACTTTTTCTTGGCCAAATTTGGAATATAACTACTGGAAGGTACTTTGATCTAAAGCTTTTTGGCACACATTCTGTTTTCTGAAAATAATAGCCATTTATGGTCCTGGGGTGTTTGGGAATTACATGGAAGTGTTTTTGAGTGTCTTTCAGTGAAATCTGGGAGTACCTTTAAAGCACTTAACAAGTAGATTACACTGAGCAAGATGAAAATACAAACTTACATGGTTCTATTGTCATAGCAGAATGTCAGAAAAATCCAAGATGAAGAAATCATCTTATATATTTTTTGTATTTTTTGAAGAGGGTACATTTATATTTTATAAATGTATTTTATATTTTGAAGAGTTTTTTATTGAAGAGGGTACAGTTTCTTAGCAACTGCTTTGTCACATGAGTGACTTCTGCATTTCAAATGTTATTTACGTGAAAACTTAGCTCTTTTTACTTACCTGCCACCCATCATGCACTAAAGCTTGGCTCTGACTTTCCCAAAGTGAACTATTTCCCTGCAAAGGAGGCAGTTGTTTTCTGGTGTTTGCTTTCTAGCTCCTGGAAGCCTAAAACAGCAGGGGAGAGAGAGAGGCTGAGTGCTTTACTTGAAATTTTCAGGCTGAGCTGAAGGAAAGAGCGGGGTGTGGGAGCGAGACCCATCTCTCTGGGCAGCTGGGGTGTGTTCTTTGGCTGCAGCCCAATTACTCAAAGTATTTTTAGTGGCCTTTAGTTCAGTGTAGCAGGTGGATGTTAAGGAAAACTCTCCTGTCTGAGCATTCAGATGCTTCTCTGGGAGTCAACACTCATTCTGCTTGAGGCTTTTAACTGCTGGGACTGAAGCCCTATTGGAATGTGGAATTAAATAACTAATGTTCCAATAATTTGGTTATCTTCTCCTGCAACAAATACACATGTGCTTTTTTATTTATTCTGGATGTTATGGATTTAAAAGTTTAGGTTCAGGTTGGATTCTTCTGAATCCATCTCTTCAAGTACAATCCAGATGTCCTGTAGCTGGCTGGTGTTTAGAACTGTCTTGCCAAAAGAATGGGTCTTTAGAAATCAAATGTGTTGATGATTTTTTTCCCTTCCCTTATCTTTACCTAAATTTTCTGCTTATATCAGACTGAAGTTTTGTTTCAGTAAGTTTGGCAGGAATTGAATCATAACTGAGTTTAGAAGAAGCTGGAACACAAAGGCTGTTAAAAAACCAAAGTTTCAAGGCTGGTGTCTATTAGGTAAGAAGATGCTAAATGCTAAAGAGTTTACCAAAATCCAATAAAAATTTAGTGCTAATACTTTGGGAAAGCAGTGAGTTTTTAGGAAACAAACTCAGGCATTGTTATTGAGAGTATCCACTGCATACAAACACAGGAACCAAGTTTCCAAACTGTGCATTGCTGTGATGGTGTTTGTGATGGTGTTCTTTCCTCAGATGCAAATGGAATGGAGCACAAGGTTAATGAGCTTCAGACGAAGCTGAAGCAAGAACACAAGGAGTTAGGACAAGGTAGAGTAACTCCTGGGAATGCTATGCAGAATCTTATTATATGTTATAGCAAGAGGAGGGAACCAAGACTGTTGTCAGAAATTAACTAGGAATATGGTTCTACCACTGGTACAGCCTTATTGTTGCTGACCTGAGAGGTGACATGCTGCCTTCCTGAGTCTGTACCTGGTCTGTATGGATGTCTATGAAATCAGAGCATCAATGCTGCAAGGAAAAGCAATGATTAAGTTCAAGCTGGGTAAGACCCCTGGGGATAAGTCTGCAGCATGAACTACAAGAATATGACCAGGCATTTCAAGTTACTACTGAGAATGCGCTTGTGATACCTTTAAACAGAGCTGATTTTAAATTTTTTTTTTTTACCCAGGGTGAAATGATGTGAAGAAGAGTGGGGTATGAGCTCCTCATTAATGCTAGAAAAAAGATAAAAAATGAGAGTGTTGAAAATTATATTCCTGGTAAAATGCATCCTGGCTTCTAGGCATGCAGTAAAGTAGTCGCATCAGGCAACACAGAACCCCTAGTGTAGGCTTCTTACTGCTCATCCAGGGGCATCAGACCAGGGAACCTACTAGATATTCTTTATTCTGAAAGGACAGAACAAGAAAACTGATAGAAGTTATGGGTAGGCTCTGGCACAGGGAGTGACTGACTCAGCAGGTCGGCTGCTGGCTCAAGACTAGCAGAAGAGAGAGGAGAGCACTGCCCATCTCAAAGTCTGCAAAGTCAACTCGACCCTGATGCATGTGGAGCGATTTTTGCATAGCATAGCAATTTCAAGTGGAACTGGTAAGTAATGGACCCTGAGTAAGCAAACAAACAAACAAACAAACACACAAACAAAGAAAAGCCATTTAAGTTGCACAATGTATAATTGCTGTGGAACTCATTGCCTTTGGTAGAAGTGTTAGAAATGGAAAGCAGTTAGATACCAGCTGTGACTCAGGCAGGCCTCACAGAGTTTTGTCAGATGGTAAGAGAGTATTTTGAGAGAATCACAGAAGGGCTGGGGCTGGAAGGGAGCTCTGTGCATCACCCAGTCCCAAAGCAGGGTCACCTGGAGCAGGTGGGAGACTCCACACCCTCCCAAGGCAGCTGTCCCAGTGCTCTGCCACCTTCAATGGAAAGAAATTATTCCTGGTGTTGGGTGGAACAACTTATCTTTTAGTTTATGGCCATATGAGTGCATTGACCTGTTCTCCAATATTCTCTTGGCAGATCCTGTCACCCAGGGAATGGTGCTGACAGTTTTTTTTGGAAATTACAGGGATCAGCACATCTGGAGCACAAAGGATGGCTTCACCCTAGAAAACCCACCTTCCATGAGTGTAGCATCTTCCCTTCCAGGAAAACAAAAAGCTCCTGGGCTGGAGAGGCTGTTGGGCTGATGGCTGTGTTGCAGCAGCCGTGTTTATATTTGCTTCTGGAAGGTGGGCACTTGTTTTCCTAGTATGTCCTCTCTTATAAAACAAAAGTCCTTCTCTTGCTTCTGTGCAGTTCATTATTTGTAGAATGCTTTCAGGATCCCACATGAAAAGGCATTTTAGATGAATTAATTATTAGTGTTAAGCACAGCTGCTTTGTCTGAGGGCTTTCTCCCAGCTGAAAATGGGTTTGACTGCAAGGAAACATATTTTTCCAAGAAGACTGTATTGGTTTTAAGTCTGGGAAGCAGAGAAAGCAAATAAAGCCGTTTTGTTTTAAAAAAAAATTAATGGGTGTAAATTATTTCTTCCCTTGTTTTAATTAGAAGTATTTTTGTTTATTAGAAACTATTGTTTAATTCATCATGGGGAAATGGTCAAACACTAACAAAATTAATAGTTTTTGGAAGAATATAATTCCCTCAATTACTTTCAATCATTTGCTTAGGTATTAACAGAAAATTTTCTTGGAAGCTGCCATCTAATTCAGAAAGGAGACTTTGAATTTAATGAAGCAAATATCTGCTGTGTTAAAAGCACCCACTTTTTTTTTCTCCCAAGACAAAATTTTTCTTTAAAAAAACTATAGTACAGAAATTTTCTGTAATTATACAGGGTTTTGAAAGCTTGTAGGGTGGGGAGAAATTCTTATCTATCAGGTTGTGGTCATATGCTAATACTACTGATGGCTTGCTTTGCTGTTTAGGTTGCAGATAAGAGTTTTACTTCTATAGTCTGGCCATAAAAGACGTTTTGTTATTTTCTGATGTCAGACACATCAAAATAAACATTGTTCTCCTGTTGAAGGGCCTCAAAAAGCTTCAGTCTGAAAAAAAATGAATGGTTTAGTCTTATTTACAGCAGTCGTGTCCTTTTCCCTTTCCAATGTTAAGCTGATGCTAAAAGTAACTGTGTAAGCCTATTACATGAGTGCTAATAATAGAGAGAGGGTATTGATTTTTTTTAAAAAAAAGGTATGAACTTATGCAATTGAGCTCATCATTCTGTAAGGACAGAGCATCTCAAGGAAGTGGGGAAAGCCACTTTGTGTATCTGGCTTGTGCTCAGTGTTATGAAAACACAAACACTTGGAAAAAAAGCAATATTAGAAGTGTTGAAATGGGCATGGGTGCAGTGCTAAGCTTCTGCTTCAGCAACCAGGAGGAACACCAGCAGAGAAATTTTCTTATTCTTTGGTCCTTGGTGCCCCACATATTGGTATTACCTGATGGTTCTTGTGACTGTGACTTGTGAGATAGGAAAAGCTGTAAAATCTGAGGTAAACGTCTTCCTTGAAGTCATGGCTGGGAGCTGTGCTTAGCATTAGCTGAGCACAAGGTTGGCCTGGATATGGACAGTGAAAAGCTGTGGATCACTCAGCACTGTTCTCTTGCATCTAATTTAGAGGACCTTACCTTTTGTTACATTTGTCTTGTAATGTTTACCAAACGGGGGAAGGTTGGGCTTTACAATTAGACCTGATGACCTTAAAGGTCTTTTTCCAACCTAAATGATTCTAAAAGAGTAAAAAACCTCTCCTTTACTTGCTTGGGGTTACTTTGCCTTGCATTATTGTGACTGGTGGGTGGGTGTGCAGATGTTTTCAGATAAGCAATTGTAAATGCAGGACAGTTCAGCACAAAAATACTGGGTCAGGGCAATCCAAAGTAACCTGTAAAATGGTCTGAATGCTGCTGTTGTCTGGAGAATTTTCCCAAATTAATTACAGATCAATTGTGAAAAAGTGGCATTCTCCCAGCAAAAATATTGTCCCCGTGTGCCCCAAAAACATTTAAGGTGTATTGTAAGTAGCAATATTGGAAAATGCAGATCCTTTTTTGCAGCTGTGTTTAGTCACTGGCAGGGCATTGAAGGCTCTAGATCTATCTATGCTCATTTAAAGCTTTGGCCTGAGCACTTAACAGAGGAGGCTTGGAAAGATTATGAACACATTTAGTGTTTTATTCCCCTTGGGTGTGCAAATTTCCAAAGCTGCTGTGATAATCTTGGCCTGGAGATCCAGCACAGAGAATATTGTCTGCAGGATTGTGTATCCTTGGCTCACCATCAGGTGGGAAGAGGTTCTGGGTTCTGGGTTTGCACATGCCTCTGCTTTTAGAAACAGTTTGGGCAAGTGGAGGAACAGTTCTGCAGAGCCAATACAGTCTCTTCTGTACATGATGTTTGGGAACATTTTAAAGCCCTTATTTCCTCAGCCATGAAATCTTCTTTGAGTGGTTGCATTCTGTCTTGCAAGTACTCTAGTCAGGGCTTTTTCAACATGTGTTTATAAGCCCCTGTGGGTGTGCTTGCCACAGTAATTCCTGGCTACATTTTATTGGGAATGTCTTGATGCTCATAGTTTGGAGAGACAAGAAGCTTTCCAAGTGGGAAACGATAGCCACAATTCCTAGTGGCATGGACCAAAGCCAAATGCCTAAGACTTCTTTAGAAAATCTTCCTCTTTGTAAGGGATATGAATTCTTTATATTTTCTCTGTCATGCTAATTCCATCAATATATACAACTGTTCTCATTTTACCCTTTCTCTCTGCTCACTGTCATTATCCAAAATAGTCTTCAACAAGAAAAAAAAAATAGATTAAACTAACCTCCTCTGTTTCTTATGTGCACCTTCCTAGTTAAATGTGTTTGAGCTGCTGAGCTATCACTTGTTGAGTCACAGCAAACCCTCTGTCCACATTATGACTAGTAGATATTTAATTGCCTGCTGAAATAAATTGTTCGTTCCACCTTCCTGTGGTTATTTTCCCTTATCTCCTTTGACATTCACATTACAAAGTAACAATGTTGTAATTATTTTGAAAAGAATGAAATTACCTTTCCTGCGAGACATTCAATCTTGGTAGCTCTAACAAGGTAGAACTGTTGGGTGGCAGGCAAGAGTGTCACCCTGCAAAATCTGAAAGAAAGGCACAGAGGGAACTATACACATTGTTTAAGAAGGGAGGGGTCATCCTGATGCTGGCTGAGACAGATGTGAACCTGAGGATCACTGTGTAGAGTAGGAGCATATAAGTTTTGTGTGCTGTGGTCAATATTCTGATGAAAGAGACCCAAGAACAAGTCAACTACCCAGCGTGGAAGGTGTTACATCGCAGACCACCACTTGTAATTCATAATTAGGGCAGTGTGGACCAGAGTGTGGGAAGTGCTATCCATGGAGCAGTACTCCACCTGCAGTGATCAACACTTCACAGTGAATTCCGTAGGAATTCACAGCATTCCTGAGGAGCTGAAGTTATGAGCACCAAGGTGTAGTGGGTTTTTCTGAGAGGCACGACAGGTCATACATGTGAGCTGTGTAAGGCCTGTGAGGGGAGATGCTGAGCTTGGGGTGGTGGAGAACACCACTGAGCTGCTGTCTTCAATCTGGGGGGCAATCTGCATTCTTATCTCTGCAGTTCTGGTAGTCCCAGTGTCCTGATGCCTCAAGGGGAAGCAGACTCTTGGTTCCTTGTCTGACTACTGTGTTTCTCCTTGTGAGGTCTGCATCCCTGTGCTCTGTGCACACAGCCCTGGATGATGACTTTTAACTTTTATATTTCAAAATGTAGTAGAAAAAACGTAATGTTTTGGACTGTTTCTAGATTCTTACCTGTTCTACCTTATTAATATGTTTTCTGCCACCATCTAGGGTTTTCCTAGGGTGTTCCCAGGGATCTGAAAACAAAGGTGTTGGTCCAGTCACTAAGCAGTATATTCTGAGCAGCGTCAAGGTATCCCTGGAATCAGAGGGCTTGGTTTAGCATTTTAACTTTAGCATTTTTAACTGTCCACATGCAGTGGCAAAGGACATTGCAAACAAGTGGTGGTGGCTGCTCACAGAGCGAGGGAACCGTCACTCTAAACCTTGAGAATCAATCCAGGTTTAACGTAGAGTGTGAGGTGCATCCCGGTAGGTTTTGCCCTAGTAATTTTGTATGCAGCATCCATAGGGATGTCTGTGTGACACATGCTGGGGTTTGCAGCCGCTCAGGTGTCTCTCACCTGCCACATCTGCATGGCCCGGGGGACATCAGGTGGCCAAAGCTGTCCTGGCATCCCGCTCAGAATCCCGCAGAATTCGGAGCTCCTGAAATCCAGGCAGCACGGCAGGGATGGCAGTAATATGCCCACCCACCCAGCCAGCATGAGTTTAACACAAAACTCTACAGATAACTAGTCCAGCTTAACCAGCTGGCTCGTTGTATGGGTGCACTTTTCCCATGCACAAATGCTGCTGCCCTGGTTTGAAAAGCAAATGGGTTATGTTCAGGCTCACTTAGATGCAACCTAAAGGTGCTTTTTGGCCTGTCTGAAATTGCCGTGGGATCTATTAATACACTGTAGAGTTTATTTTTTCTTTTGGTAAAAAGTACATAGTCATTTTTAATTTGCTTTCCAAAACAAATAAACAGGATTTGCTTTGAAAGATCTGTGCTAGTCCAACTGGCTGATGAGCCAGTCCCAAAGCTGACAGATTATTATTTTCTTTTCCAAAGGTAGGAAAATACAATGACAAAACATCATGCAGGTCCTTTTTTTGAGGAAAAAAATCCTTATATTTCACCTCCTGCATTTAAGTTGCTACATAAGTACAAAATAGTTAAGCTGAAAACCATCAACAGTAATATAGATCTAGCAGTTGATCTGCATGTTTGTTTAACTCTTGCTTTCAAAGAAGAGGTTTGCATTAGAATTGAGACTCACATAATTTAAATTACCTGTAAATTACGTATGGTTTATGTCAACCATATATGCAGGGAAAATTCTGTTTCTTTCACAGAAATTGGGTGGAGGATAGAAATCTGCACTATCAGAACTATTTGCAGCATAGCCAGAGATCAGAGATGTTTTACAGGGCAAGCACCAAGTCTTTTGAACAATCCCCTACATCACATTTTCAACACAAGTCTCCTCCTGACAGTGAGTATCTGGTTCTGAAAATGGCCTGCCCTCAGTAACCATTGTGCATCCCTGAAACTGGCAATATTATACAATAAAAGTTGCCTTCTCTGTGCCTTCCTGGATGTATATAAAACTTGCTATGGCTGAAGTCTGTCTTTTGGGAAGTTCCAGAGGTAATTGTCTGGAGTTAACTTACAGGGCTCCTGTCAAAAGGAATTAGTATTTCAGCAGCTCCTTGGCCAATTCCATGGCAGTACTAAAATAGCTGACTGCCTTACACATTAGCTGGTCTTGCTTAGGTGGAGCAACTCAAATGTTTTTAAAAGCAAAATAGTTATCATGCTTCCATTGCTTCCTGCAGCAAAATTCTTCTGGCCAAAAAGGTTTCAAGGGAATTAGTGTTTTTATTTTTCTCTCCATCTATCTCTATTTATACCTTATGAAAGTTGGGAAATGTATGACAAGAAACTGGGAGAGGAATGGATTTTAGAACTTGAAGGTCAAATATTTTGTTCGAGGGAAGCCTAAGTTGTTCATGATGGAAAGGACAGCCTGATTGGCAAAGCTATGTTGTGTTTAAGGTACACAGCTGCAAAGGGAAACTGATTAAATTCAGGATTAGATCTTCAGTGGACACAAAGGATTCTTTCTCACACACATACAGTGCTCATATGGAGTCCAGAGCCTCTCTTAAAGCTCTTTTTGATATTAAATTCAGCTGTCTTTATGACCAGATCAAGTGCTCTTTTTCCTCATTGTTCATAACAGTAGTTGCAGTCTCAGAAAATAATACTCAGTCAGTAAGAAATATTCAGCTAAGGACAAATAAAACTGTGTTCCATCATGAATTTCTTTCCCTACAACACACTTTCCCATAGTCATTTTATCCACTGATGACTGCATCCCAGCTGGAGCAGGCTGGCAAAATTAATCCAAAGTCCTTGAATTCAAGATTATTTAAATGGACAAGGGATTTTTTTCTGAGGTTATCAGTTTATAGTTGTCTGGCAGTTGGCCTTCAAACTGTGAGCTGTATAATCCTTATCTTGGTAAAGTCAGCAGCAATGTCTTCACTGACTTTAGCAGAAGTGGACCTTAGATCATTGCTGCTCAACTATGATCCTTTGAATCATTTCACACTCAACAGCATACAGCTGTGTGTCAGATGTGATTATTTCATTGCTTATTCAGGTTTTCTCTAATTTCCTTCTGCTTTTCTATTGCAAGTGGTATTTTGCCTTCACTGTTTCATATTTTACCAGACTTAATTTGAAATGCATTGGTTTTACAATTTTTAACACTACCCATTCGTCCTGCTCCTTGTAATTTTCAATTCCACAGTCCAGGCTGGGATGTTAAAACATCTTCCCATGAGTAGGGTAGCACTTCACCTTGGAGCTCTTTGGAGGCAATGTCCAGTCACAAAATCTCAGTCTAATACAAGGTTGCTCAGAAATTGTATCTGGGATCTTGATTCCTTTTAGACTTTTTTAAAATAAAAAGGTAAAAAGGAGAAAAATATTCCAGTTTGCATTGTGCTGTACAAATTTTTCTGAACTGTTGTTTTTCAAGTTAGAGTTTTTTTTTGTTCGTTTGTTTTAAAATCATGGTTCTTCTCTTGGGGGGGGAAAAAAGGTAAATCAACAAGCTTGAAACATGTCTGTGTTACAAGGCTCACTTCTAATTCAACTGACATGTCTGGGTGATCACAAAGAAAACAGAGAGCGAGTGGAAGGGTGAAAGTAACATTCTACTGCTCTTCTGTTACTTTGAATTGCATGTGTTCATGAACACACTCACTTCAGGTCATGATGATCGTTCCTTGCTAACTTTAAAAATTAGAGGAGGCTTTGGTTCTGCTCTCTTTGAAATGGTTTTTCCTGTTGTGTGCTGCAAGAGAAAGGTGAACAGGTGCAATGTATAATATACATGTATGCAATGAGTATTTGACTCAAAATCCAAAGCCCTATAATATTTGAATTATTTAAAATAGAGGATGAAATGATGGTTGCAGCTGCAGTCAGCTGGGTAGGTGATGTCAGTAACTGACAAATTTGACCTAATGCCTATTTATTGTGATACCTGGTATTTTTGGCAAATTACATAAACAAATATCCTGAATATTTTTCTTGGCAAACAGCATGAATACCACTCTTGCTTTATTCTCTTTGTCTCAGCAAATACTTTATGGCAAGTATTCATCACCAAATAAAGTATGAGATCATGTGCAGTGCAAAGCCCATTAGGTCATGTATTTTGGCGTTCTGCTGGGCTGCAAGGTCTGCCACAAACTTGGCTGAGCTGTGCATGATGCTGAGAGCATTGCCCACACAATAGGAATCAGATACCCTTTTTTCCTTTGTGCACAGAGTGTGTATTTGACGTGGTGAGTAGTGGTGGCTTGGTACAGGGTTAGATTTGTCTGCCCAACCAAAATGTAATGTAACATGTGTGTAAAAAATGACACATGTGAAACTGAGATGTTTCAAATATGCCTTGTTATGACTTTTTAAGTTGCATTAATGTACTTTTTTCCTGCCTTTGCCCACTATCTCTCTACCTTTTGTAGCACATCTCTGACACTTTCCTCTCCCACTATGTCCCCTGCCCCACTGGTGTCTTCAGTCAGCTTAAAATACCATCCATTGCCATGAGTAATGAGCTCCTCTTGGAAGGTCTCCCTGGGAAATCTGAGACTTTGGCTTCTCCACCAGTGTTTGCTGTGCTGCTGCTGGCTCTGTCATGTGTCCTTCAGCTGCCAGAGCAGAAGTCAAGGGGGCTTGTGCAAGCTGAAGCTCCTTTTCCAGCAGTGCCCCAGGGATATGAGTATCTATCTACCTGCCTCTAAGTCTCTTTTGAAACTCCTGCTAACTGGCTGAAGGTAATCACTCCAATATATCCACATTTATATGGATCATCATCAAATATGACATCTGATTTTTAGAAATTACAGTGCACTGGATTTGCAGATGGGCTGCATGCACAATGCTTACTCCTGGCCTTCTAAGCATCAAGCTTAATGAACCCCTGGTGCCCCGATGACTGTTGTAGTCCACACATGTACTCTGTTGTTTTTCAGAACTGCATGGATGTCAAATTCACTGGAAGCAGTGAAAGAACTCCATCTAGAAGCATGTACTCTAATCAGTGGTGAAGCCAAGAAGTGTTTACAGGCAACCTGATGGCCAGATCAATCCTGCAGTAGTTACTAACATGATCTTGG